>VWZW01004392.1:147039-200012 GCA_013397115.1 Edolisoma coerulescens
CCCCCCCCCTTTAATGAATTTTTCATTTTGTTTCACTGGTACAGAAAGAATAACAATGAAGCAACAGTGTCAACATAGAAAGAATTTTCTCCAAAGTCACACCGTGGCCAATCTACAGCAGCAATAATAGATTTTGTGAATCCCATGGAAGGGCTAGGGGGTGCAGATGAAAGGCTCTGAACTAATTTGTGCTTTCCACACCACAAAGCCCCATTCTAAGGACCTGTTTGACAACGAGAAAAAAAAAAAACAAAAACAAAAACAAGAGCATTCTGCCAAAGCAGATTTCTAATAGGAGAGGAACAAGAAATACACAGGTGCTTTGTGATGTTTAAAGCAAATAAGTTGCCCAAAAAGGCAGCTTTCTCCATCTCTGTCTCCTGGGAGATGACCAGGATGCTGCCAGGAGCTGGGATCACATCTGGGCAGAACAGGCATTGGAACTGGGCTGGATTTGCTGTCGTGCCAGACTCCTGCTCGGCAGTGGCTGCCCCAGTAATGGGTCTGCTTCCCAGTCTGAGCAAGGTTCTCCTTTCATATTTGTTGTTCTTTCCAGGAGGTGTTAACACCAATTTATGAGCTCAGTGGGATGACAGAGCTGGGTGAGCAGCGCTGACCTTGGAACTCACCTCTCTCAGATTTCTTTTTCCACCCCATCTCAAAGTCAGTCTAAAAGCAATAAAAGGATGTTGGAAGGCGGGGAGCTGGGGCTCATCCACTTCATGTTAAAGGAGGGAAAACTCTGTGAACATGATCTCCAAAAGCAGATGCCTCGCAGGTGGCTGTATCCGTAGCGCTGCTGTTTCGGGAAGGGCTGCGCGTTTCCCCTCAGTCTCCTGCCCACAGGAGCTCCTGCCAGAGAATCACAGAATCATGGATCAGAACATCCTGAGCTGGAAGGAGCCCCCACGGTCATCCAGTCCAACCCCTGGGCCTGTCCAGGACACCCAACATTCCCACTCTGTGCCTGGAAGTGTTGTCCAAACGCTCCTGGAGCTCTGGCAGCCTTGGGGCCGTGCCCGCTGCCCTGTGTATATCCAGGTTTTTTCTTCCAGGATCTGCACACTACATGCAGTTGAAAATGTGCTGACAACAAAACCTATGCTTATTTTCATATGTTTTTCTTACTGTTACATTGAGGAAATCAAAGATTTGCTCCTAAGCACTCCCTCCACCTCACCAGGACACGCAGCGACTCACAGGCCCTGAATGGGAGGCACAAACAGGATTCTCTCTGAAAAGACAGAAAAACAATTGATGTGTTGGGGAAGGGGGAGCAAATAAAGAATATTACTTCCAAGGATCATTAAAAATAAAGCAATTTGCCTGAAGTGTGGTGGTTAAACAGCACTGGCACAGGGTGCCCAGAGCAGCTGTGGCTGCCCCATCCCTGGCAGTGTCCAAGGCCAGGCTGGACAGGGCTTGGAGCAACCTGGGACAGTGGAAGGTGGGGTTGGAATGCGATGATATTTTGGTCTCGTACAACACAACACATTCCATAATTCAATGATTTTCTTCCTGAAAACAATGCTTTGTCTGTCAAGGTACTTTTTGGCCCAGAAATGCTGCCCAGCTCCAGCAGTGAGGCTGTTTATGAGCGACCATGTGAAGGTGACTGCTTTCAACGAGTGTCCTGAGGGAAAGAAGCAGGGACACTGATCACACAGGGCCACGCCTGCCCAGGTAGCTCCTTGTCCCTCAGACGGTGCCTGGGCACAAGCACTGATAAATCTGCCACTGTCTGAGTATCAGCAGCATTTCCCAGATCGCGTTCCCTCTGTTTGGTTCAAGTGCCTGACAAATGAAGGAAGCACAAGAACAATAAAGACTAAATCTTATCTTAATAGCCTTTCATTATTAACCGTCTCCAGATTTATTTGTCACTGAAGGAGGGGGGGAGTGAGCCAGGCACCACTGGGGTGAGCCCAGGCGAGGTTCCTGCCTTTCCCCGGCTGTGTGATTTCCATCAGTGAGGTCTGGCTCTGTGGTTTGTTTTTGTCAACACCTACACTGCTACAAGGAACCTCTGTCCACGTGCTGCTCCCACCATCTGATGGCTCTTGGCCTCCAGGTCCTTCTTTTCTTGGATCCCCCTGGGATGGCAGTCCCGTGGTGAGGCAGAGGCAGGGACCAGCTTCTTGTCCCAGGCTGCTGCAGGGAAAACGGAGAAGTGGGAGCTGTCCAAGCTGGACAAGAACGCCGCTGAAGAGCTGGATGGTCCAATTCCCCACCAGGATGCTTCCCACTGCCTTTGCCATGCGCCAGCAGAGGGATGTGGATCCAACGATGCATTTATTCTACAGCACTTTCCTGCCTTCTTGTGCTGATGCCTTAGGATTTTAGCTTTTATATTTTTCATATATCTGTGATCCTGCAATTCTTTAGTGTATAACTCTACACTCCACATGGAGTGTTGGCTGCTGTTCTCCCATCTTGGTCAGACAGAACAATTCCTCTCCTGGCCTGGGAATCGAGGACACCCGACTGCCTCAGGCCCTGAGAAATGTAAACAAAAGTGAGTTGGGGGGAGCAAACTTGGGGTAATGACTTCATTACCTGAGGCTGTAATTGGAGGATTAAGCCCCAACATGCAAATGGACCAAACCTATAAAAGGATGAAAACCTGTGACCCATCATCCATTTTTGGGTGTAGCCCCTGGGGGGCTTCGTCTGCCCTGATGTACCTGAAGGCCCTTCAATACATATACCCACTTTAATTCTCTTAATTTTGTCTGGCCTCTGTTCTTAGGTAGTCCCACAAGGCATCAGTGCCACCAGACACCTGCCTGGTGAAACCTGGTGCTTCAAAGGATTTCTTTCCTAGAAAAGCTGTCAAGATGCTGCTCACTGGCAGCTCCCGTGGGTGTGCATTGATAAATAGATCCAGCACCATGGGAGCTGCTGGGGAGTGGGGGAAGGACCAAACCTTCACCTGAATAGGAAGGAGAAACATGCGGGGCAGGGGTGGGGGAGAGGAGGGGTCTGGCCGCAGGGTCAGGGTGCTAAACCTGAACCCAGTGACCCTGCCTGGCTGCCAGAGCCTCTGCTGATGGCAGGAGAACAGCAGCAAAAAGAGAAAAACTCAGAGTGGCTTGGGAAACACAAAACAATCCCTCTGCAAACCCAGCCAGTGCCTCCCAAACCGGGTGGTGTTTCTGGAAGCGTGGGATCATTTCTTAGGCAGATCCTAATTTGTGTGTCCTTTAGCACTTTTCCCTAAAAAGCCCCAAAAGGAGAGTTTCTGCTGAAGCTGCCGTGCAGGAGTTCCCCTTCTTAGCTGGAGTACATCCACTTCTCTGAGACCTGCTGTCATTAGGTGCCCAGGCTGAAATCCCATAGAAATGCTTTAATTAAAACGGACATTAAGAGCTCACTCATTCAAGCCAAAGAACATTAGGAGGAATTTAAATGAAGAGATTTTTAAATCTGTGACATTTGTTCTAATGAGAAAACACTTTCTAATCCTAAGTGTCTCCTAATTCAAAACAGATTGGAGAGACTGCAAGTGAAAACAATTTTTTTTCCTTCACAAAAACACGTCCTGTAATTAGTAGACCTAACTGGCAAATACCATTTGTCTTTTCCCTACAGCTTCCACATCAGCTTTGAAGCAGGAGGTGAAAAGCAGCGTATGAATGCACCCACACGTGTCTGCATTTTGTGTTAGGACAGGTAACAGAACTCATGGAAATTTCCACCACATCAATCCCAGCATCTGGGGGGGGAAAGCAATACGGAGGATGCAGGATGCTCCTGATCCATGGAATGAAAGGGATATTGCTGCAGCCAGGGGCTGGATGCTGAGGAGGGGCAGGGAAGCAATCTGTTTGCAACAGAGGAAAAACATCCCGTGATTTGCCGGAGCGGGACTATTTTCATCTGGAAACACTGAGATAATGAAATGTAAAATAACAGCAGAAAGGAAAGTGTGAAGCCTCAAATGAGAGTAACTTGGGGATGCAGAAAACCATTTCAGGGGGGTTTAGACAGATGTTAGAGAGGTGAAATACAATCCCTCCTCTTTTGTTTTAATCGTGGAAGAGATGGCAGGAAAACTGAAGGGTCCTTCATTTTCCGTGTGTTTCACAAATGAAAGTCCTGCACGGTGGAAGGTGACATGTGCTGCTCCTCCCTTGATTGTCTTTTCTTTGGGAATATTGCCCTCAGCATAAAACAGTAAGGCAGGAAACCTGCTGGGTACTGCTGCAGCTTTCTGGGAATTACAGACATCCACGGTCTGTAAGGACTTTATCCTTTTCCCTAGGAAAAAAGAGACTTGACTGTACCAACAGAAATCCTTCCTCTATCAGCAGCCCTCAGCTCTGCGTGTCCCTGTGTGTGGGGACAGTGCCCTGCTGGGGACAGCTCATCTGTCCCAGGGCTGAGCAGGATCCTCTCTGCTCGGGGCAGGGCTGCTCCACAAGCAGAGCGTCCTCCCGGAGCCAGCGCCTGGGATTTGGGAATGAGGACACAGTGTTCTGGTGCCTCCAGCAAATTCGATGGGCATCAGCCTGGATCCAGCTTCCCACCTCCTTCAGACTTTGCAGAAGTCGGCTCCAGAGCTAAAATTCACCAGCAGTCTTACTCCTGTAATGGTGCAAACAGAAGGATCTGGATACAAAGACCCAAATTGCGGATCGGGGTGTTTGTGGCGTGTATCCGTCTGTAGTTCCATGCACAGCATTAACTTCCCGAACAAAGAACGTGGTTGCAGATGACTTGATCCTATTTAAAATCCAGATCTGCCTGGTTGCTGGGATGGAGTGCAGGGGGTGCCAGTGGTTCCACACGGATCATGTTTGCCTTGTTTCCTGCTGGCTCGCTGTAAATCCATGAGCACAAATGGCAGCACAATTCCCAGAAAAACACCTACTTTTAAGCTTGTATCAGTAACCCTGTGAAAGTGTCTTTGTGTTCATCCTACTGAGTATTCACTTTGGAAACATAAAACACTTTACCTAAGAGCCCAATTAAACCAGCTTGGGCTTTAAAGCTTGGGTATGCAGAGCCATCTTCTTGAAAGAATAATCCTGAGCTGGCATAAATGGATACAAATCAATGAAGATCAAGGGACTGACACACGGCTATGCTCACTGACAACCCAACTTAGATCTTCGTAAATCACCTCAAATTCTGTGCAAAAACTCAGAGCTGCTGTGAAACACCTGCAAACACAGAGACAGAAAATACTTCCCTTATTTCAGGGGAATTCATTTTCTGGAAATATGGAGCTCCTCAGGTTCTGGGTGCAGAATTTGTAAACATAATGCATTTAAAGCAATTTGCCAGTTTTGAAATCAGGTCTCTTAATCCTGCCTGTCCCCTCTGAGATCCCATCTGCATCTTTAGGCAGTTTTGTAGCTGTTCTAATCTCTCCTCCTCCTCCTCCTGCTTTGACTCTTTGTCACCATGGATGACCCACCATGAATAAAAGATTAAGATGTGCCAGATTCAAACGAAACCTTTGCTTCTGGAGCCAGTGCTCCAGCTCCTGAGTTGCAGGACAGGGAGGCTGCCGAGCCCAGAGGGTTCAGCTCCCATCTGGATCGCGTGGATGCACTTCCAGTCACCTCCTGGTCCAGGCTGAGAAGATAACACTTCATCTGTGAGAGCTAACAGGGCCAATGCTGTGAAGGCTGTCAGGTCTGGGTCTGTTTTCAAAGAGATAACAGGGCCTGTCACCAGCAAGGCCATAGGAAGAGGGATGAAGGCTACAGATGATGGGTAAAGGTTCTAATGGTGGCCAAAGGAAAAAAAATTAGGATCTAAACTTTGAATTCCCGCTCAGGATTTCATGGCCCATTCTGCTCCAACCCTGCACCTGAATGCATGGAAGGGATCACCTTGTGCCAAAGGGGTGCTGGGCAGATCCTCTCCTTGGGTTCTGGTACATTCAGTAGGGTTTTGCTCAGTTGTTGCCACTTTGAGAACTTGGGCAGGCTTCAGCTTGGTTCAGCTTCCAGGGCAGCAGTGGAGGGGAAGGTGCTGATCTCCTCTTTCAGGTCATACCAAACAAGGAGAGGGAATGAAGCTGTGTCAGAGAAAGTTCAGGTGGGACACTGGGGAAAGGTTCTTTCTCCAGGGGCTGGTTGGTCCCTCGAACAGGTTCCCCAGGGAAATGGTCATGGCAGGGCCTGCCAGAGCCCAAGGAGCACCTGGACAATGCTCTTAATCCTCTGTTTAGTTCTGGGTATTCCTGTGAGGAGAAGGGAGTTGCTGATCCTTGGGGGGGTCCCTTCCAGCCTGAGACAATCTGAGATTCTGTGAAACTCCTGAAAAGCACCTGCCTGAGAAATCTGCCGTGAGGAGAAGGGATTGAAGGTGTTTAGGTCACTTTGGCCGACTCTCCCGATGGCTCATCTCCCTTTTAAGCACGTGCCTTGGTTCCCCCAGAGATTGTTCATCTCTCTGCTATGCTGAAGTGGCCTCCAACACCCCCCTTTCCCCTCTGAGAGCATTTCCCCCCACAACCAGGTGCCCCATGAGCATGGGCACCACCCAAACCCACAGGCCATTACAGCCCCCACCTCAGAGCACTCCTCCCATCTTTAGGTCATTGCCAGGCTCTTCTCCAGGCACAATCTCCCCTCCCAAAGCCTCTTCATCCCCCAGCATTGGTGCTGGGCCTGGTGCTGCTTGGAGAGCTGTGCACAAACCAACCCAGCCTGAGTGCTCCCCTGCTGAAACTCCCAGGGATCACACTGTGAGGAGATAAGAACTGATTCTGAACAAACTGATTTCTTATCAGCTGGAGGTCTGATTTTGTGGTCTGATACTTTCTCTGGCAGCAGCTGTATGGAAATACCGGGACAGCTGAGGGGCTGTGGTGGCACTCAAAACAAACAGGGATGGCAGAACTGGGTCTGCTGAAGGGAGACTTAAATGAAATTCACCTTCCAGCATTCACTGCAAGTGAAGCTGATCTGCATTTCTTATACCAAGCAAAGGCTACAGCTCGGATGCTAATTTTATCTTGCTGGCTTTGTAGTGTCCTTGATCTTCAAGAGAATTCAAAATAACATGGAGCAAATGTATAACTAAGTCACTTTAGAGAAGGAGCTGCAAAGTGCATTACTCTGCTCAAGGGGAAACAGCTTCTCTGCTAAACACGGAGTATGAAATCAGATCATGCTGGCAGACTGAACAAATGGGCTCTTTACTCCTCATCCTCTCAGCAGGGCTCTTAGGGAGCTCATTCTCCATCTGCCCTCCAAACCCATCCCGATGGGAATGTGCAGGAAGGCCAAGCTCACCCTCACCTCCTCATGGCTTGTGACAGATTGTGACAGATTGTGAACCTGCCCGGACACAGCTTCATTCCTTCTCCTCGTTTGGCAGCACCTGGAAGTGGAGATCAGCACCTTCCCCTCCACTGCTGCCCTGGAAGTTAAACCCAGTTTAAGCCTGTCCAAGTTCTCAAAGTGGCAACGACTGAGCAAAATCCCTTTGCTGAGCAGACACAGGTGACTGATGACACCAGGAGCACTTTCTGCTAAACTCTGGGCATAGTTATTGCAAGGGACCCTCTCCACTGGTGTGAACATCCAACCCCGGTGCTGGGGCAGGGAGGGCTGCCCCTCTCTCCAAAGGCAGGCAGACACCTCTGGGAGAGTCCCAGCAGTGCCAGGAGAGGAGGAGTGGGGACACAGACAGCGTGTGCTGGCCTGGCTGGGGGCGTTTGCACGGGGAGGGGAAGCACAAGCCCAGGAGAGATGGGCTGGAGTGCTTGGAGCCCTGCCAAGCTGCCAGTGCAGCTCCCAGGATCAAAGCCTGGGCTCCCCTCCCTCTGCAGAGCCCCAGCTGAGGCAGGAGTCGAGCAGGAGCTCCAGGGCTTGATGCTCTGCTCCCAGGAGCAGGATCAAGCTGTGCTGAACTCACTGTCCAGATACATCTGCTGGAAAGCTCCTCAAGGCTTTAGGGGAACAGCGTGGGCTGAACAGCTGTACCTGGCCAGGAAGCAGGGAGAGGTCACCTCGGGGCAGGGGACATCCTTGTCCTTCAGTGCAGGACAAAAGGAGGGCTCAGACACCAGCTCTCCCTCTCAGACTGTGCTCCCAGGGCAGTGCCTGCCACTGAGGAATACTGAACCATTCCCCATGGAAAGCAGATGCTTCCCTCTAGGCTGCTCTCCAGCCACGGGCCCTGCTTATCCTCACCCCAAATGCCAGCTTACGGGTGAGCTGGGGAAGAGCCTGGGGTGCCAAGCAGCAGTGGCAAAGCCCTTCCCAGCAGCAGCTCTCCCAAGATATTTTCTTAGTCTGTCCCAGGCAGAGCTGTCTGGCAGGGAGGAAAAAGGAGATTTCTCCATGTAACAGGGAAACATTCTTGTCTTTCACTGGTACCAAACTCCAGAGAAGTCCCTCTTTGCCAGGTGAGAGGTGTGGGGGTGCTGGAGGGGTGCTGCAGAGCTGGCACAGCCCTGGGAAGGGGCAGGAAGTCCCTGGGCAGACAACTCCCACAGCCAGGATGCCACGGGGATAGCAGGACATGTCCCACATGTCTTTTCCAACTCCTACTAAGCAAAAGAAGGAGAAAAATGAATGTCAGGTCAGAGAAACAACCACCATGACAGGGTGGAGGGCAGGCTCCAGAGAGCTCTTCTGGAGGGAGGTCAGAGGAGAGAGATGGATGTCCTTTCTCACCACTCTCCACGTTCACCTCCACACTTATTTTCAGGGCACAGGGTGGAATTCCTGGGGTGTCCTGTGCAGGATGATCCCTTAGGTCCCTTCCCACTCGGGGTATTCTGGGACTCTCTGAGGTTTTTTGCCCATCATCCTCCCTCCTCAGGCAGGGTTGAAATCTCACAGCCTCGTCGCATCTGCTCCTAAAGGATTGCTCAGGACACATCCTTGGGAAGGTGAAGACAAGGAAGGATTTAAGCTGATGGCACCACAACCTAATCTCCCACCCCTGCAGAGCCGAAGGCATCAGCTGGAGACAGTGGGAGCAGGACATCTGCCAGGGAGTTTAGACTCTGCTCCCTGCCTGTATTTTTTTCCAGTTGAAGATAGATAAAGTGAAAAAAACCCCAAACCTGGAGAAGCAGCTGAATTGAAAATGAGAAACGAGCTGAGGTATTTGTTTTCTTTGCTTGGATTTAATACTCCTTGGAATGAAGTAGTGAGAACCAGATCCTCTGTTCCTGAGCTCCTCGTGCCAGCCCCACTGCTCTCCTCTGAACCCCTGCCCATGGACTGGGACCCTGCACACAAATACTGAAGGTGAACGACGAGAGGTGATGAACTTTTCTCTTTCTTGAGCACATTTGGCTTCAAATCCTTTTCTCCACCCTCTCTGTGCTTTCATTAAGTGTTTCCCTTATTTTCAGAGCAGGTGCTTGCTCCCGTTCTTAATGAACCTCTCTGCTCCCTTGTAAACAAGCCCTTTATTAGCTCCACAAGCATGTGCTTGTTTCTATTTATACCTTTTCCATATCAATATTTGAAAGCACTCTCCCCTACGCTGCATTCCTTCTCCGTGCCCTTTTCCATCCCTGCTGCCTCTTTCCCACCTCTTCTTTCTCTCCCAGGTTCATCCAGGCTGATTTAAATCAAACCTAGACTTTACATTTCCTTCGTTGGCCTGAATTAAATCATTGGGAACTTTGTTTCTGAATGATTTGCATTCAAAGACATCTCCATATCCCTGTAGAGGTGTCATCCTCTACATGAACTAGAGGTGGGAAGTGAACACCTAAATCCTCCAGGCATTCTTCTGAGTGCCTGCTGTCCACCTGGCTTTGGAGAGAGCTACACACCTATTTATTTACTGGATTTATAGGGATGGGACACCTCTCCTATGAGGAAAGGCTGAGAGAATTGGCCTTGTTTGGCCTGGAGGAGAGAAGGCTTTGGAGTGATCTAATTGTGGCCTTTTGGTGCCTAAAGGGGCTCCAGGAGAGCTGAAGAGGGACTTTGGACAAAGGGGAATGGCTTCCCACTGCCAGAGGGCAGGGATAGATGGGATATTGGGAGGGAATCCTTCCCTGGGAGGGTGGGGAGGCCCTGGCACAGGGTGCCCAGAGAAGCTGTGGCTGCCCCTGGATCCCTGGAAGTGTCCAAGGCCAGGCTGGACGGGGCTTGGAGCACCCTGGGATAGTGGAAGGTGTCCCTGCCCGTGGCAGGGGATGGGATGAAATGGGTTTTGAGGATCCTTCCAACCCAAACCATTCCATGACTCTCTGCTGCTGCACCTTGTATTTTAAATTCCCGTTTTATTAATACCAGGAATTGCTGTTCTGGTGTGGAAACCTGTGAAAACAGGAGCTGCTTCCCCTCTCCCACAAGCTGTACCCAGGGACAAGACTTCAGCTCCTTCACCACAAGTGCTGGGAGCAGCTTTGTAATGTAAATAGGCACTTCTGGTATTTTTAACAAGCACCTGCTTTATCCTGCTGCCTAATGAGAGCCTGGACAGAAATGCAGTGAAAGCACACGAAGGTAAGACTGCCATTTAAGCTAATTAACAGCAAATTAAATTAAACTGACACACACATATATTTTGGGCTCTTGCATCTAACAGGAGGCAATGCTGCAGAGGTTTCATTATTCACATTTCCCATCACCTGCTTTTTTTTTTTTTTTCCCCAGCACCTTCCTACCCAATTACCTGGGGAAGGGAAAGGGAGAAAGATACTAAAGCCAATAAGATAATTCTCATTTACATAAAAATTTTTCCACATTGTGTTTAATAGTCTGAGAGTAACTGCAGAAGAATATATAGTCCATTCTGTAAAAAGCTCCAGTGCACTAATTGAAATTAAATTACATGGAACCCAGTGTCTGGCTCCTGCTCATTGGGAGATAATATGCAAGCCCCAGCTTTATGTGTTACAGTAAATACTGATGGATGAAGCACCGGAGTCACCACAGAGCCACCTCCCAGGTGCTTCCCCCTCCTCCAGCTGTAGGGGAGCCTAAACTGAGCGTTTTTTCCCCCATGAATATTCTTCATTTGCTGCAGGCAGGGCTGGGATCCCTCGGCATTCCGGATATCCAGCACTGCAGGGCTGGGTCCCTCTTTGCTGCCTTAACCCTGGGTGATGCCACTGCAGCCTTTCCTTCACGTTCCTTTGCATCCCTCACAGCTCAATTAATCCGTCCGGGGCACGCTGCCGTCGCAAACGAGATTTAAGGGAATTGAACGCGAAGCTGGCAGGCCTGGAAAGTGATGGCTGGTGTTCCCTGGAAGAGGCAAACCACCAGGACCTGCTTCCCTGCCTTCCCGGGAGCTGCTGGGGGCTCAGTTTGTGTGGAGTTCACTCCTCACCTTCTCAACGAGCTGCCAACAAGGGAGCCAATTAGTGCCGGTTGTGATGGGAGCACCTTTTCCACCAGGAGCCGGATTGAAACCTTTAATTCGTTTTGCACAGGCAGAGGAACACAAAATGTTCAAGCGTGGAGAAAATCCACGGCATCCCCGTGGATTTTATTCTTTGTTTCAGACTTGCAGCTTTCATTAAAAAGAAAAACAAAAAGCAGAGGGAGGAAAAAGAGAAAGGTTTCTTGCCCTTTTTGATGATGAAACTAATTTCCCTCATCTAAACTAACACCAAGCTTTCTTGGGTGACTCCTGCTGAAACGGTCCCTTGGTGATCTCGGACCCTGGAATGAGGAGTTGCCAAGGTGGGACATCAGTCCCTGCTGCTGGGGACTCCAGTGCCAGCCTGCCAGCCCCTGCCAGCCTCCCCGTCCTCGTGGCATTTCCCACACAGAGCAGGAGAACCAAGGAGCTCTGTGCCACTGTCCTCCAGCTCTGTGAGATCCAGAGGGAACAGGAGAGAGATGGAGAGCCCCTCCATCACTGTCCCTGTCCCAAGGGGCCCGGCCAAGGGATGCCTGGTCCTCAGTTCCATCCCACTCCAACGTGGGAAGGGCTTTGAGCTGCTTCTCTGCCTTTTCCTGGATGTCTGCAGGGTTAAAGAGAAGACAAATGGTTTTCTCTCTCCAGGACCTGGTTTCTCAACTGGAGATGGACTTTTGCTCTCGGATGACACAGAAGGTCCCCTGAAGCTGTGCAGAACAGTCCCAGAGGAGGGTTAATACCACCCAGAGTCCTGTCAGCGGTCCCACAGCTCTGAGCAGCTCCATGGAGGGTTTGGGATGCCAAACCCTTTCCAGTTCCCATCCCAAGGCTTGGGAGCATCACCACTGCCTTGAAGAAGGCTGGACCTGGTTTGGATCACTCAGTCCTGCCCTGAAGACTAAAGATCCTCTGGAGGGATGAAGTTTTTTTCAAAGGCGCCATCAAACACAGCTCACACCCCAACAGGAAGGGATCATCTTCCAGCGAGGTAAATGGGAATGCAGGCTCCCCCCGTGCTGCAGATGAGTCACCAGGCAAATGTTCCTGAGAGCTCCTGTCACACAGACTTTACATTAAAGGCAGCGTCAGAAGGCAGACAGTGTTTTTCTCAGGACATTTATTAAGTCCTGCAGCTAATTAATCCATGAATTTACAAAAGAAGTGCTTGACAATACCCAGAGTTCAGCCGAGTTCAAGGAATGAAAGAAAATATCAGAACAGGGAACCTGCACGTCTCCTTTGGTCCGGAACAGATCTCCTTAGCAGCAAATCCCAGCAAGAAACTTCTCTATTTTTCCCCTCAAGTCAAATCCTTTGTGTCAAACCCTGTTTTTAACTCAGCCCAATGAGCTCATGAGGGTGAAAACCCCGTGCAAGGACCCCAGGTTCTGCACCACGGCTTTTAATGGGAATGCATCCAGTGCAGTTGGAGATGCAGAACATTGGAGCGCAGAGGAAGCAATGCAGAACTTCTTTCTCCAACACAGCAGTTGTGCCTGGATACCTCACTGGTACCTCGGGATCCTGGCTTGTTTGCAGCTCTCCAGGCCTTCCACTTTCCCGTTTATTAAAATGGGGATTATATTTTCTTTTTTTGTTCCAGTCATCAGGAACTTCACCTGGCTGCCACAATTTTTCAAACGTGATGGACAGTGGATAAGGAACTTCATCTGCCAGTTCCCTCAGTGGTTCCTTGGAGGAGGTGATCCCTGAAAGGGGGGAAATTTAGGCTGAATACTGGGGTAGCAACATATGGATGAGGATAAGAACATATTGGGAGCAAATTGACTCTGGGCTTGGAGGAGACAGAAGAAAGAGAGGCTGTAACAGGCTGGTGGTTTAAGAGACAGCAGCTGCCACAAGTGTAATCCCAGAGCCCAGACTCCATGGGATGAACAGAACTGCCCCTCACCTTCTGTACCCAGCAGGATTGTGCCCTGCCTGGATCTTTTCCAGAGGGGAATTAGGAGTTAAACGATATTAATTGTTAGTTCCCTGGTTTTATGTGGCTTCTGTAGGTTCAGTAATTTTTATAGCTGTGAAGTGCAACTTTTGTCAACAAACATGGCCCTTTAGAGTTCTAGCTGGGCTGTGTGGGATTTAAATGACACAGGGACAGTGGGAAGGATTACACAGACTGTGCCTCTCCAGGAAGACATGGGCAGGGGGTCCCCACGGAGCTTCCAGTAAGGAAGGAAAAGCAAAGCCTTACTCGAATAAACTCCTCGAATTCAGCACTGACACCATTGTGGGGTTTTGAGCTACTAAATCTTTCTTTTCTAGCTTCCCAGAAACACGCAATCACATATAACATTTGCTTGAGAAAACACTGGCTTCCCATGCCCAGCAGCAGGGTAAATATGGCAAAGATGAATTGGAGAAGATACCAATCAGCTGCTGAATGGATTTAAGAATGAATTCATCCAGCCTTGCCCTGCAGAAGCTCAGGGATGGTGGCCAGCACACTCACCTGGCATGTGCAGCGTGACTCCCAGGGCAAGGGGAGGCAGCTCTGGTGCCTCCCGAGGTGTCAGACAGAGCCTGAGGTCAGGAGTCAGTACTGGCAGGGCTTTGGCTGTGCAGGGCTGTACCTTACAATGTGTTATAAGCACACAAGGCACATTTCACCTTCCCTGCCCAGTTTAGCCCGGAGCCAGGAGCATCTGAATGGCCTGAGGGCTGCCAAGGCCTTTCACATCAGCTCTGCATAAAGACCTCAACAGATGGGGAGGTAAGGGACAGAGTGGATCTCAAATTATTCCATGTAGCCTAATTATTTCATAATAACATCTTTAATGCATCTGAGAAGCTTGGAAGGACTCCTTTCATGCCTAATTGCGAGGTTTTCTGAGAAAGCAATCACTGCTCAGAGGTATTTTCCAAGGATTTTTCTGTCTTTTGCCTTTGTAACATCAGTCAAGCAAACCACTATTGAACAGTCTCTGTAGTCTGGCTCCCTTTTTAACCTCTCCTGTAAAACCTTGGGATATTATTATCCTTCCCCTATTTGTTCATGTCTTATGAGTGCAGATGCTTATTTGGGGCTTGCATTAGTGCACTCACCAAACAAAGAGGAGACATGAAAGGAGCAAAGAGAGCAGTTGAGTTGAAAGTCTCTGGGATGAGCTTGGAAGTTATTTGTTACCGAGCGAGGAGCCCCCTTTCATCTGCCTTCACCGGGCAGCGCCGGGGAGGAGCAGGGCGGGGATGCAGCCACGGGTGAGGAGTGTCTGCAAACAGCCCCAGCTCGTGGAGGGGGGAAAAGGCTCCCTCGGGGTGTGCTGGGACACTCCAGCCCTGGGCTGCAGCTCTGCAAAGGCTCACGCTGAGCAGCGGCGTTTGCACCATGTCACTCACTGCCTGCGGCTTCCAGGGCAGGGGCGTCAGGGCAGTTCCCGTGCTGGGCTCAGGTGCAAACACAGATCCCAAACAAACACAGATCCTCAAACATAGATCCCCAATCAAACACAGATCCCCATACACAGATCCCCAAACACAGATCCCCAATCAAACACAGATCCCCAAACACAGATCCCCAATCAAACACAGATCCCCAATCAAACACAGATCCCCAATCAAACACAGATCCCCAAACACAGATCCCCAAACACAGATCCCCAATCAAACACAGATCCCCAAACACAGATCCCCAATCAAACACAGATCCCCAAACACAGCCCTGCAAACACAGCCCCCCAAATACAGCCCTTTAACACAGTCCCCAAATACAGATTCCCAAACACAACTCCCCCAAACACAAACACAAATCCCCAAACACAGCCCTCTAACACAGTCCCCAAGCACAGCCCAAACAAACATAGGCCCCCAAACAGACGCAGCCCCTCAGCAGTTGCTGCCTGGCACCCCCGGGAGCCCTGGCCAGCATAGTCCACCTGAGACAAGGGAAAAGCAGGTTCCCCTGGTGCTCAGGTCACCCAGCACAAGGCTGGAGGCACAGGGAGAGCAGGGTGAGGGGAGCATTGGGCAAGGCTCTGGGAGCATCCCCCAGAGAGCCAGGACATGGAGTTCTCCATCCCTGCTGCCAGAGTGGCTTCACAGACCTCCTGGGAGTAAACACACAGCAACTGTGACCTTTGGAAGTGATCTTCCACTGAGAAATAGCTCTCTCTAATCACACAACCATTATTGGTTCAGAATAAACACGCTGCCTCAGTGGTCAGTGGGAGTTGGACACAGCGGCTCCAGCTTTGCTCCAGCTGTTGTGTGGTGCTGATCCCAGAGATACCCTTTGTGTGCAGGCCAGGCCCAATTTAAATAGAAGAACTAAAGGAGACAGGGCTGCTTTGTCTTACATTTCTGGTGTCCCAAGGGACATTAATTCCCCTCCCAACCAGCTTAATTTCCTTTCATTTTGTCTGGAAACCAGCCCATGGCTCATCAAAGTGTTTCATGATCACTCCTCAGAGTATTTCAAGAGCTACTTCTCCAGCTGAGTCAGAAATACCCAAAGAGCTTCCCTTCATGCCTGACCTGTTTGTTCTCCCCTCTCATCTCTGCAGAGTAACCTGGGAATGAGGTTCAGTTGTGGTACCACCAGCAGGTCCCTTGTTACCACATCAAACCACACCCTCCATCACACGTGGACCACAAATCCTTGCTGGGTTCCCAGGTGAGAGAGAACAGAGTTAGATTTGCCCACAGGTGTTGGTCTGGGTGAGGAACATCAATCTACTTCAAAATTGGCTTTGCTATCTGTACTAGTTTGAAAACAAACCAATGAGAGACTCCAGGTCAGAACTACAATTTAAGAGGAAAATTAAAATAAAAGCAATAGCCCAGAAACACGGCCAGAGCCAGGACACAGCCTGACACCCTGTGGGGCAGGGAGGGGGTCGCAGTCCCATTAAATGGTGGCTGCAGTCCTGTTGCAGTGACAGATGTGGCTCTGTGGGAGCGCTGATCCTGTAGAAGGGTCTGGTGTTCCTCAGAAGATCCAGGGGTGGTTCTGGAGCTCTTCTCCTCTGGGAATCCGGTAGGGCAGGGCTGCCTGTGCTGTTCCAAAGCTCAGATTCCATCCGGGTGGGAACGCTCGGTTCCTCCCCCTGGGCGGAGCATCTCCCACTGGGATGATGGAATTTTCTGAGCCATGCAGTGAGGCTTGGTGGCCCGTGGACAGAAGATGTCCCCCGGAGGGAGTTATCAGGGATGTGTCATGGCAGAGATAAAGAACCCTGCCCCACCTGGTTTAACAGCTGGTGACAGAATCCATACTTTTGGTTACATCTTACACAACCTCAGACACTATCTTTAATATAATTGCTTCAATATTACTTCAAAACCAGTCCACTGTACTATAGTGATAGTTGTAACTCTTATCCCGTGTAGTAAAGAATTCTGATTGAGATCTTTTAGTCTAATCATTATCATTAATAATTTATTTTTATATAAACAGATCTGGTTTGCTGTCCTTATTCCTGCAGGACAAAGCTTCAGTTACACCTGTATAATTCTTTAAACTCCCCTGAGAAGGAGTTTAGAAAGCAAGGAGGGTCCTTGCTGTACCTCCTGACTCAGTGCGAGAGTCTCCCTGAAAAACTCTGTCTGAAGCTCCCACTCTGCCCAGGACACTCTGGAAAAGTGGGGATGGTGGGAATTTCCTCATGCTGAGGTGGGGAGGAAGCACCAGGAATCACAGCCCCCCTCAGATAACCCTTGTACATTTCACATCCAGCCTTACAGGCATCACTCTTCTAGCTACATTTTTTTCTGTCATTCTGGGAAGATAAAGAGCAAGGCAAAATAAAAAAAAAAAGGAATTAGAAGAGTGACAAACCCACGCTGGAAATGGCCCTTGCACAAAACCCAGGGAAGTTTGCTCTCTTATCAGATAGCATCAGCCTGCTGTGCTGCTACAGGACACGGAGTTGTCAGCCCACTTAGATTTCCTTTTGATCTGGTAAACAGGCACCAGATCTGCTGCACGAGGTGTCTGTCACACAAAATCCTCAGCTGGCACCTGCAGCACCTCTGTGAAACCGCACACAGAGAGATGTGAGCAGCTTCAGGCTCTTACAGATACAAGGAGGCCAGGATCTCTGGGGATTGTTCCTTTGGGAACAAACACAGTGCCACGGAGCAGCACTGGTTCAAATTTAGTGAGGGTCTGTTAATACTCTTTCCATTCTCCATCACACTGAACACATTTCATTATCACAGGTCAGGTGCAGGAGGAACATCCCTGGGGACACTCATTGCCTTCAGACTCCACACTGCTCATTCCCTGGGCTGTCCAAATGCTGCTGCTCTAAAACCCAAAGGGAGGGGGGGGTTTCTTCAGGATTTCTCCTTCCTTGTTTACCCGTTCATTTTAGCTTGGGAAGGAGACAGATTCTTCTCATTTGTGCTGTGAAAAGAAAGCAAACCAAGCTTTCCCCAGGTCTCCGTTCCACAGGGAAGGGTGTCAGTGCCAGCCTCCCAGCCAAGAGCACTCAAACACACCACAAATGCTAATTCCACACCTCCTACATGACACCAACACCACAGGAGCTCACTGGCCCAACGGCAGGAGCGGGGAGTTGTTGCCAGACTCTGAACCTTTAGCCACGACCTCAAGACCTCTCATTTGTTCAGGAGAAGCTTCCCATACTCCCAAGGAAAACTCACCTGGCGTGCTTTTGTTGGTCCTGTCAGCATCACCCTGACACTCACACATTGCTCAGAAGTTGAAATAACACAAGCAGCAGAATTTGACATAAGGGCATGAACTGAGCTGTTATGTGTTAAAGCATTCAGTCACGAGGCCAGAAATATTTACATCAGAGGGGGCTCAGAACAGAAGTGAGGCAGCAAAGATTGTGGCCACTGGAGTACCACCCAGGGCCACCAGCTCCGGTGTTTCCATGGCTGATTTTCACAGCCAGGCCTCGGTATCTTTGTTGTAACCCCACAGTCAAAGCACTCTGCATGGACTCTTTTCCTACAACTCCATCAAGGGCTTTGCCTGGCCCAGCTCCAGGAGAGGAGAGCCACCAGATCTGGCTTTGGAGAACACACGGTTGAGCAAGATCTGTGCAAAGCTCCCCACTTATATCAGTGTCATCCTCCACCTTGATAACAACTAAAAATAAAGTGCTGCAATAATCAACTAGATTGACTAAGACAGATGCTGCTTTTAACATGTGTACTGTAATTAACTTACAGAAGGCTAGAAAGCTCCATCTCAGCCTCTTCCCACAGCGGAGGAAGTTTGCCTTTCTAATAATAGGAGCTGGTAACACATGTTGAATTATAAAGTAATGAAAGTTGGTTTTGGCAGGAACAATCCAGATTTGTCGTGCTTCCATTTAATTTCCAAGTCTGACAGGCGCTCTGCTCCCAGTGGGCCCGTTGCTTTTCCTGGAGCTCCCGCTGAATTTCTTTCTTCTGGCATAAGGTAGGGCGCAAACCCTTCCCGGGAGGAGGGGGTGCTGTCTGGGGGTGCCCTGCTGACAATGCTCTCGCATGCCGGGTGGTTTGCACACACTCGTTAGCACCACGCACACGCACTCCCCACACGCCGCGCGCACACCCACGCAAAACCTGGCCCAGCCACAAGCTGTGCTTCCCTCGGGGCGGCCTCACCCCGAGCTGCCACAGATGGGCTCACGCAGCACTGTGTGAGCAGCGCAGAAAAGATGTTCCCCTGCCCTCTCCCGTTTTCCAGCCTGCACCCGTGTGTGGTGCCCGGTCCTCCCCCTGCCTCCGGCGGCTGCTGACACACGGCCGCTGTGCTGGGACACGGCCCTGCTTTGATCCGTCAGCCAGCACTTTCTGGGCTACAACTTCCCTCACAAATTCTCTCCTGGGCCCGGTTTTCAGGTCTGCATTCCAATCACTCTTCGCGGCCTCCTCGGAACCCGCTGTCCTGGGATCCTCTCCCTCCCTCTCCAGCTCCCCAGCTGCGTTCTCCTTTCCTCCCTGGTCAGCCCCTGCTTGGCCAAATCCTCCCTTTTGGCCGGGATGTGGCAGGAATGCAGTTCAGGCAGCCAGGCCTCGCTGGCTTTGATCTCACCAGCTCAGCTCACACCCACAGGAACCCGTGACAGCAGGGGCTCGCGTGGATTCTAAACCCCAGAATCCATCCTGAATGCCACCGTGGGCTGTCAGACCGGGCTCCCTGCCCTCCTGCTGGGCCAAAAGCCCCTCATGCCCTCACATCTCTGTTGCCACGTCAGAGCACCCTGAGGTGACCCTGTCCCTCTGCAGCTCCCCAGCAATAACTGACCCTCCCTCTCCTTTTACATCTGCTGCCTGCATTCCCCCAGGCTCTTAGATTTGCAGAACAGTTTGTCCTAGTCTGGTTCCTACTTCTACACATTAAACAAACACCTCCACAATAATATTTGTGCATTGTTTGCGTGTGTGTGCAGACATCTGCCACAAATCCTCATTCCTGAAGGGGCATCTCCAAGACACGAAAGCACAGCCAGGTCACCACTTGGTCGGATGTGACAAAGAGTAATTTTTAATTTTTTTCCCCACATTTTTAAGGTCATTAGGACTCCAGAGGAAAAGGTTTTGGCCATATCCACATAACATGGCATCAGCCTGGCCTCCATCTGTCTCCTCTGAGTCCTGGGGAGGTGAGCTCAGGATCCACCAGGAATTCAATGCCCTGATTGGACAAAGGTAGGAATGAGATTCCCTTCCTGGCCCAGCAATGATTCAACAAGTTCAGCCTTGAATTTGCTTTTTGTAAGACCTGGTGTATTTCTCACCACTCACTTGCTATTTATTTACTACATCTGGCTTCACACAAAGCCATGGTCACCCACAGCACAGGACTGAGGGGTCAGTCTGAGGGGATTAGGGACAGTATCAGTGTAGCTTTGCTTCCACTAAACAAGGAAAAGGCTGCTTTGTGTGTCCACACAGCAACAGGGAGGTCCTGTCCCTGATGTCCTCACTGGGGGCAGCTTCCTAACCCCTGGGTGCTCCAGGCTGGCAGCACAGACACGTCTGGGGAAGATGGGTTTAGTGGCAGGACCCCAGCACTCCTGAGCCATGGGACAGCAGCAGCACGAGCAGGTGAAGGTGTTTCAGTTCATCCTGAACCTCATTCACTCCCTTTTTTTCCACAGTCTGTGCTTGGTGACTCCTCAGAGGAGCTGGCCATGGTGGCCATGCCACAGCTGCCTTTTCTCATGGGAGAAAGGCATTGCGGGGAGCCTCTCCGAGTCAGAGATCCTCTGTTTTGTGCTCCAGAGCCCAAACCAGGACATCCAGCCTGCTGCTGTGCTCCCCGGGGCTTCACAGCTCTGCTCCCATCAGAGGAGTGCTCAGATCTGCTGTAATGCACTGCTGCTCTCACTGGGAGAAGAGGCCCCATGTGGGGTGAGGTGGTCAAATAACTGGAGGAAAAGGTAGGGAAAGAAGCAAGCAGGGCCCTCCCAGCACCACCAGTACCAGAGGTACCGTGCCAGGTCACATTTGAAACCCAGTGCTGCATTTCAAAGCGTGATACTCAGTCTCGAGCGAAGCACACCCATAATTAAATCAAAGTCCTGCTGCTTGGCTTAGGGAATATAATGAAATCTTGACAAAAGTCACGTTTCATGGCCTAGGAGTCACCTAAAACAGCAAACACAAAGCTCTGGACACTTCTGGCATCCCTTGTGCCACCCCAGCAGCACTTGCCCCAGGCAGCGTTTGTTGTATCACAGCTACACAGGTGATTTTCCAAGGATTATATTTCATTTGGATCAAAAGTTCGTATCTAAACATGCAAAGTCTTCTCAGGTAGACACATGCAATGCAGGTGTAACTCTTCCAGCTCTTTCCAACCCAGGAGTGAAGAGATCATTTCAGTTTCATCAGGGCTGTGCCTTTGGACCAAGGGTTAACCCTAACCAAGCTCCAGCTCTTGCACAGGGAAGTTAGATCCATAAAATAAAAGAGAGAAATAAAAGGAGATGGAAACACGTAGCAGAGGCTCTGGCTGCTGACTTCTGAAGGTTTGCAAATGCCTCCAGGTGGGGAACAGTGCTCTGAACATCCCAGTGATCTGCAGGAGAGAACAGACTTGCCAATACAACATACACACAGCCAGTGCTTGGGAAAATGGCAAATGGAACATTTATCCTTCTGCTTCATGGCTGGACTCAATCGTAGAGGTCTTTTCCAACCTTAATGTATCTTTGACTGTGTCCCTTTAGTGTAAATCACTTCTTTTCCCCTCACACCTCTCACTGCTCCTTAGCAGCAGGAGTTGAGCTGGACCAATACCATGCTGTAGTTGGAGAATGTTGTGCTTGGTGAGAGGTCACCCTTCCTCTCCAGGGACAGAGGAACAGGGGGAACCCACTCTGCCTGGACCAGGCTGTTTGTGGGATGAGCAGAGCCCAGGAGAGCCCTGGCTGCCAATCTGAGAAGGAACCTCATTGCCAGAGAGAGGGAGAGGGAGCCCTGTGAACAGGCAGGGACAGGTCACAGCTCACAGGCCATGGGAGAGAAGGTGGCATCCCTGGAGGTGTTTAAGGAAAGTCCCAATGTGGCACTCAGTGCCATTGTCTGGCTGACAGGGTGGTGTTGGGTCAGAGGTTGGACTCAATGATCTCAAAAGTCTTTTCCAACCTAATTCCGTGTAATTCTGACTGTGGCAGACTGGGAAAGGAGGTGCAAAAGTTACTGATGAGGTGAGAGAGTAAGGAGTGGGTGATGTTCTGGGAAGCAGAACCATTGGAGATGATAAAATACCCTGCTGAGGACAGAACCTGGACAAGGATAGGTTGTTCTCCATGGAATCCCACACTCTGGAAGCTGGCACCTCCATAAGTGCTCCAGTGGAAAGCTGACATTTCATTGAGAAATGCCAAACTTGCTGACTCCAAGCCCTGCTGCTGCCCTGGGATGTGCAGCCCAGAGGGAAGAGCAGAGGACAGCCCCACCAGCGTTCTCTGCCGCCTTCTCATCCAGCTACAGCCACAACCCTGACTGCTGGGTTCAGCAGAATTACCCTTTATAGCCAGATGACAGCATGCAGCAGCTCTAAAGGCAACAAAATTCATCTGGCTGCCTTTTCTATGAGTGTCTGTTCTCAAAATGCAGTCAAAGCCACTTTCAGCTAGTTTCACTTATAAAAAGTCCAGCAAACCTGCGAGTTTGACACAAAATGCGAGCCATAAAGCATCAAAGGTTCTGTTGGAGGGTTGGTGAACTTTAGCAATGCCTTTGATGAAAATGGTCTGAGTTTCAAGTGTGTAATGAAACCCCAAATCATTCAAGTTTCACATGGTTGCAAATATTTCTCACAGTTCTGATCAAAGGTGTATTCAGCAGGGAAGAGGCTTTGATTTTGCAGTACAGGGGACGTGCTGAAATTTTCAAAGCCAGGCCCTGGGATTTGGCTGAGCAGTTCTTCTTGGAAGCAACACAGCTAAACTTAGCAATGCTTAGGGGGAAGGAAAGCAAAATGCCATGTTGGGATTACTCCTGTTACCCCTAAACCCCTTCCCAGGGGAAGCTTTAATCCCCCTGGTGAGCTCAGGAGGCTGCAAGCCCCAGCAGCAGGTTTGGCTTCTACAGCTGCCTTCCCCGCACATTTATTTCCAGTGCTCTTCCCTGACGTCTCTCTCCTGGCTGCTGACACCGCTGCTCTGTGCACAGCACTTCAGAGGGAAAGCTGGAGTGTTTGGAGGAGGAGGAGGAGGCATTAATGCTGCAGGACTGGCTGCTGACCGACATTCCAGCAGACAGGCACTGGGAAGGGCTCCCTGGCTGCCCATATGGGATCCCTCCACCGCCCTGAGTGTCCCTGGCCAGCAGGAAACAGGAAAGCAGCCTCATCCTTCCCTGTGCTCAGGCAGGAGACCCAAATCCCCCCGGAGCTCGAGGCATATGTAAATGTCTGGGTTTAATACCACTGCCGTGCTGGGAAGTCTTCATTTGTGACAACAATTTCCATAGCAACAGACTGAGCTCGCTGGCAGGACTGGGGTCCCCTTGGAAGAGCAGGTGGAAGGAGGGAACAGAGAAAGCACAAAATGCTACGGAGAAGCAGATACCAGTGTTTGTGTCAGCAGAGTGCCGGGCTTCAGCAGGGCACAGCTCCCAAGGAAAGGGAGTTCTCCTGGAATCCAGCACAGAGGATGCTGTGACGGCGTCAGGCTGGGGCTAAGGACACACAGACTCTGCACAAACCTCATGTCCCCACCTTGAGGTGCCCCTGCACAGCCCAGGGCTGCTCTCCCTGCCAGGGAGATGTCGCCGGGGACACGTTCCAGGAGGCAGAGGAGCACTTTTACCCTCTGGGCAGAGTTGTGCAGGGCAGGGATGGATCCCATCCAGGGCAGCAGGTGGGAGCCATCCCCACAGCCCTGCAGGTTGTGCCTCTGGCCCCACATCCCCTCCCTGGCCTATTTGTGTCCCCCGAAGGCAGCAGCCAGCAGCACTGACCAGCAGCACTGACCAGCAGCACTGACCAGCAGCCTGAGCCAGGATCAGCCCCAGACTCAGCCCCGTTCCGACTCTGCCTTTCAACCCTCAGCTACCTGGCACTGCAGAGAAGCAAAGCGTTGTCTGATGACAGCCACAGCTCTGTTTCACCACAGATACACTGCAGAGGCTGTTTTTCCTGCAAACAGCCCATTTTCCAGGCAGCCTGGCATGATTCTACAGTTCATTCCCACATCCAGTTTCCAATCAGTACAAATAATATGCACAAGCATCACAGAGCCATCAACCTCTGCCCAAGGGGCAGGAACAGAGTCAGCTCAGAGAGGGCTGGGGCAGCCAAGGCTTCTTTTAGGCAGCAGCAAGTTTTCCTGGCTAATGTGTTCTGCTTCTTGATAATTTTGTTATTTTCCCTGAGATATTCCAGTAAGCGGCCTGGTAGCCCCTTGTGATTCCATCAAATAATTCACAGCAATTTAACCACAGAGGTGGCACCTGGGGCTGGCACATCTCACTTTGTCCAGAGGCCTTGATGCAGAGAGACCTGCAAAGCCAAGGCAGATTTTCCCTCCCTGTCTACCCAGCTCCCTATTTAGTTGTTTTTATTGCCCAAATAAGAGGCTCCTGCAATAACAGCTTCAAAGGCTGGAAGCCCCAAGGGCAGAGAACATCCAGCACCACAGAAATCTTGAGTAGCTTTAGTATTAATTGATTAAACACTTCACCCAGCAACACCAAACACCACCATTCCTGAAATTCAAGCCTCATAAAGGCCTTGGTGCTTCTTGAGAAAGTGACAAATATGTTGAGGAGCTTTTCTTGCACAGATTCTCTGAAGCCCTGGAGGCTTTAATTGTTGAAGGCAACATCACTGTAAGAATTGGAACTATTTCCTTTCCTAAAGTCAGGAAAGGATGGATGCCCCAAGAAGGTTTTAGGATGTCTGTGTGGGTTCGGCTATTTATCAATAATTCCTACATCTGTTCAGTTTTGTTCTTGCTACAGAACCACCCATTTCCTAGAACCACCACCTCACTGTTTGTGTCTCCTACCCCATCACTCCCAAAGTTAAAGGCTGCCAGGAAAAAAATAAACAAAACCCCCCCCTCCAAACCAACTCCCCAAAAAACCTTAAGTGCAAGGAAAACTCGATTACAAAGCTTACACATACAGAGGCACTCATTTATCCAGGTTAAATCACACTGTTCCAATCTCTGAGCAAAAACCATCTCTCCCCTCACCCCAGCTCACTCAGAAGGATTTTAGGAGCCAACCCTTTATTCCTCGGGAGGGTAAACCCTCAGCTTCCTGCCTGATTTGCTGAATGGGGTATTTTCTCCCGCTTCCTGCAAACGAGCAGTTAATTATTTACCAGCCTGGCTGTAATGCTCTGGTTTACATGCTGGAATTTACATGATTTATTAAACAAAATAGCACTTTAAAAGGAATCCTGTCATAGAGGTGTCATCCTTAAAGGAGACCGAGCCGTTTTTCCTGGAGAAGGAGATCAGTTGAGGAATTGCTGCCCATGCCTCCTTTTGTTTGCAGCCATTTACAGCCTGAAGGAGCTCCCTCCTCCCTGCCACCCCCAGGTTCGGGGCTGAAGTCTCCTCAGCTGCCCAGCCCTGGTGAGGATGCTGGGGAGGCAGCAGGAGCTGCTCCCTGAGGAAGATTATGCATCAATCATGAATTCCTAAAGAACTGTCCTAAAAATCTGGGAAGGTCAGCTTTAACTCTATGCTTTTAGTGGCCCTGGGAGCACAACAGTGAGAAAGTAAACGGGTGTTTAACCCTTGCCAGGGGATTTTTCTTTTAACCCAAGTCTGTTTCTTTTTCCGCTGTGAAAATCTGATTCAGTCTGAGAAAACCTTTGATAGTGGTTGTGGTGGATCGTTTGGCTGAAATGCTTTACAAATGTAGAAAAAGAGATTTCATTTTCCTATTTAATTTTTTTTTTTGTGTTGTAAAACAATGTCCCATTTAGGAGGAAACTGCTGCTGCGTATACTTGAGCATTATTCATTCCAGAAACAGACTGTGATGCTGTAGAGCCTGACTAATTCCTGACTGGGAATTATTTTGTGCTTCTCAGAGCTGGACCTTCTGAAAACTCAGTCAGAGCCTCCAGCAATTAGCTGAGCTCGTCTCCCTTAAGTGCAAATAAACCCTGATGCATTTAAGGATGAGTCAAAATGATTGAAACTGAACTTCAAATAATAAACATATCAATCATTGTCCCATCACTGGATCACACCTGTATCAATCATGATCTTCTCAGCCACCACAGTTCCCACACTGCTTCAAGTACCAATGTCCTTGCACTTGGCACAGACGTCCTGCGATCCCTAACTCATCTTTTGTCAGCCCAAATGCCTGCTAATTTCCTATTTTTGACAAGCAGGGATGATCCATCACTGCTAAAACAGTAGGTTCATTTGTTACTGCAGGAAATGATGCAACTGAATAGAAGCTACACGGCAAAATCTGTAAATAAGAGGAATTTGGCTGTACAGTGAAAGTTAGATGTGTTCAAATAGAAACAAAGTGAACTTTCAGGCAGTGGCAGTGCTTAAATCACTGAGCCAGGTTACTGAGAGATAGAGATGAAGCCTTTTGAACTGAGGTCCAGTGTCCTTTTCAAACACTCAGTTCTGCTGCCAGTCCTGGCTTTGATGTAGAAATCCTGGGGTGAACTTTGGGTTATTGGTGAGATCAGGCTCGATAATCAGAACGGTCCATTCTGGCCTGAAAATCCCCGGCGAGCTGAAGCAGAGAGCGTGAGGATGAATTTTTCAGCCCTGACACCGATGTCTCTCTTCTTTTGCAGAGCTGAGCTGTGGAAACCCTCGGCAGCAGCAGAGTCAGCCCAGCAGTGGATGTGGAAAACGCTCAGCAAGATTATTGGGCAATATTGCCTCCCATCCCAGGGGGATGTGGTCGATGGAGTGGGTGATTCTGACCCACTGGTGATGGCAGAGGGGTGCTCCCACCCCTCCTGCTGCCCAGCTTCCTCTGGATCCTGGCCAGGCTGGAATGAGTGGAACTAATTCTTGAGAAAGTGACAAATACGTTGAGGAGCTTTTCTTGCACAGATTCTCTGAAGCCCTGGAGGCTTTAATTGTTGAAGGCAACATCACTGTAAGAATTGGAACTATTTCCTTTCCTAAAGTCAGGAAAGGATGGATGCCCCAAGAAGGTTTTAGGATGTCTGTGTGGGTTCGGCTATTTATCAATAATTCCTACATCTGTTCAGTTTTGTTCTTGCTACAGAACCATCCACTTCCTAGAACCACCACCTCACTGTTTGTGTCTCCTACCCCATCACTCCCAAAGTTAAAGGCTGCCAGAAAAAAAAAAAAAGCAAAAACCCCCCTCCAAACCAACCCCCCAAAAAACCTTAAGTGCAAGGAAAACTTTGCAGGCTCTTTTGAGGCTGGCTGGAGTGAGCCTCCAGCCCGGGGGGATGCACACAATGAGCCGTGTTCTCCTCTGTCTTGCAGCACAGCAGAGAGATGTGTGCATAATCACAGATAAGGACATGCATCGGTGAGATCCAGCACTGCCCAGCTCGGGAGGTAAAGCTGTGACTAAACCTCCCTTTAGCTGAACCCGGGTAGTGATGGGCCCAAGAGCTCCTGCAGCACCAGGGGATGAAGATAAGGACACCTCGATTGTCCCACGCCCCAAAATATGTAAACTAAGGCCTCTGAAGAGGAGGGGCAAACTTGGGGTAGTTACATCATTAAGTGGAGTTGTAATTGGAGAATTAACTCTGATATGAAAATGGACCAAACTTACAAAAGTGTGAAGAGCTCATGACTCAGGGTCCATTGTGGTGGCCCTTGACACCCCCTTAGAAAGTTAGGGAGAATGAAATGGCTTCTTCTAAGGGTCTCTGCTTCATTATGCTCATGTACCCTGGTTCTGTCCCCCTGGCTGGCCCGTTGCCCCCCCTGCCCCTTTCTCCCTTATATGTCCCTGCCCCAGAAAGTTCTCTGTTCCCCACTCCCTCCTGAGCCTTTGTTCCCTCACCACTCCCCCAATGTTTCCCTATTGGCCCCGTACCCTGGCCCCACTTCTGTATCGCCCCCTGGCCCTCAGACCCTTGGCTCCTGATGCTCTCTCCGCCCCCCTCAACCCCATATATAACTGCAGACCCTGGTTTGTTCTTCATCAGTGCCCTTTTCACATGCGTGGCTGAAATAAAACCTCTCCTGTGGAACCCCATACGAAGGACCCTTCCCAACTCTTTGCCGTTGACCTGTTGCATGAACCACCAGCCGTGAGTGTGACTGAGTGTGTGCGTGGGAGGTGGCCACCGAGCGGCTCCGTGGTGGAGATGCTTTCGGAAGGTTGCGGCCCCATACCATCTCCGCCCGCCGCAACAGTCCGCCTTGGGTGTTGCCTTTGGCCTGCCCAGGGTGTACCTTTGAAGGCCCTTCAAATAAATACCTACCTTTATCTCCTTATTCCTGTCTAGTCTCTTGTTTTTTTAGGTGGTCACTCCAGGCATCAGAGACAGTGCAGGATATGATGTGGGAAAGACAGACTTGCCTGACGTGAGTCCCTCCTGGATCGTGGCATGGAGTGCTGCTGCCTGCCCCATTCCCTGTTTAATGAGCACTCTCTGAAAAAAAGGATGAGCAAATCATTATCAGATTAGGCAAAAAGAAAAACCTCTCAAGACACATCTGCCCTCTGCCTAGGAGGCTTGAGTTGTAATTTTTGGTTACCAGGATAACAGCAGCAGTGTGAATTTCCACCTGGACTCTGTGTGCCTCAGCTGTGACCTAAATGTACCATGTCCACCACCAAATGGGAGTCTGGCACCTGAAAATGGGGAAATTTAGGTTGGATTTTGGAAAGACTTTTTTACTGTGAGGGCAGTGTGGCCCTGGCACAGGGCGCCCAGAGGAGCTGTGGCTGCCCCTGGATCCCTGGAAGAGTCCAAGGCCAGGTTGGATGGGGCTTGGAGCAGCCTGGGACAGTGGAAGGTGTCCCTGCCCATGGCAGGGGTGGCACAGGATGGGCTTTAAGGTCCCTTCCAACCCAAACCATTCCATGATTCTATGAATGGTGGCTGAGCACCTAGGAAATGATCTGCAGTCAGCAAACACTCTGGAGACTCACTGGGAGCTTCTCCACCAACCCCAGTGGGCACTGGATGGGATTTGCAGGGTTTTAACACAGGTGCATCCTTCAATATCCTTTGTGATGCCCTGTGGGCCCTGAGCAATGCTCAGGAGGAGCTCTGTGGGCTCCAACCCTTGCTGACCCAGAGATGGGAAAGCTGAGGAGTTCCTGGCTCAGTCCTTGTGCTCTGAGTGAGCGCAGCACTGCCCACAGTTTGCTCATTTTGTGATCATGTTTATCCTACTCCTTAAAGGGGAGCCAAAGGATCCCTCTCAGACAGGTTTTAGATGGGCTTTGCTTGTCAGACCCTGCCTGCAGCATCCTGGGAGGAAAATTCTCAGCAAGGATGAAAGTGCCACCTCAAACAAGGAGCCTGGAGAGACCAGCAGTCCTCAGGACACGCAGGGCCAGGCGTGTGGCTTTATGAGCAGCCTGTCCAGAGCATGTGTTCCCCTGGGTCTGCACAAAGCAAGGCTGTCCTCTGCTGTGTGCATCCCACTGGAGCAGCTCTTACTTCAGAGACAGCACTGAGCTGGCAGAGGGAGAGAGAAAAGGTAGAAGTTGCTTTGGACTGCAGCTTCTAACTCTGTCTTTAGAGCTGAATCCTCCTCGACTGTAAACTTGGCTGGATTTACACAGGGCATCCTGATTCTCCCTCTCATCTGCTTCAAACATGGGATTAGGCAAAGCATTCAAAATCGAGGACAACCACCAAAAACCCCCTTGGCCACTGAATAAACAAAGCCAGGCCTCCAGAGAGTGAAATCAATTCCTGTTAGCATTCTGTGCCATGCAACAGGAGCAATTCCACTTAGCTCTGCCTTAAATGCCACTGCATGTCACCCTTTGCAGGAACTGATAGTTCCATTCTCAGCACATTGATCTCCCATGAAATCAATGGCTCTGAGCAGGTTCCCCTGCCCAGTGCTCAGAGCAGACCCAGCTCCCCAGTCCCTGCCAGTGGAGGGGGCTGGAAATGTCACTGCAGCAGGAGGAGCTCCTGTTGTGCTGCTCACATCTCTGGCATCCCCAGTTCCAGGACGAAGGAGGCGTTCACTTCCTTCCTTAAGGAGCTGATTCCTGCAGGAGCAGCCAGAGCTCCTGTCCAGCAGGAGGTTCCACGTGGACAAGGGCATCTGCTTCCACATTCCACTGCCAGCCTGGAAACTTCACCCTCAGGCAGAGCCAGCCTGGGGCAGCCCAAGGGCTGTGTACTAGTTTGAAAGCAAACCAGTGAGAGATCCCAAGTTAGGACTACAATTTAATAGGAAAATTAAAATAAATGCAATAGCCCAGAAACACGGCCAGAGCCAGGACACAGCCTGACACCCTGTGGGGCAGGGAGGGGGTCGCAGTCCCATTAAATGGTGGCTGCAGTCCTGTTGCAGTGACAGATGTGGCTCTGTGGGAGCGCTGATCCTGTAGAAGGGTCTGGTGTTCCTCAGAAGATCCAGGGGTGGTTCTGGAGCTCTTCTCCTCTGGGAATCCGGTAGGGCAGGGCTGCCTGTGCTGTTCCAAAGCTCAGATTCCATCCAGGTGGGAAGGCTCGGTTCCTCCCCCTGGGCGGAGCATCTCCCACTGGGATGATGGAATTTTCTGAGCCATGCAGTGAGGCTTGGTGGCCCGTGGACAGAAGATGTCCCCCGGAGGGAGTTATCAGGGATGTGTCATGGCAGAGATAAAGAACCCTGCCCCACCTGGTTTAACAGCTGGTGACAGAATCCATACTTTTGGTTACATCTTACACTGGAACCTGAGACAGGCTGTCAGAGGAGTTCTGTGAGGAGCCTGTGGAATGGCTTGGAGAGAGGCTGGAGGTGGGATGAGGTGCTCTGCTGGAAGGCCAGCTCCTGGCAGGGCCAGCTTTAGAGCCCTTCCATGGACTGTGATCCTGTCACCCTCCAGGGTGAGCTCCACGGGAGACGAGCAGAACCCACAGGGTGAGGAGGACACTTCCAGCCCCTGGAGGGGCCTGAGGCTGTCAGGCCTTTCCAGCTGGGTCACAATGATGAGAGAAGGGAATGCTGCTGTGAGGAGCACCCTGGAACTCACCATCCTCCCCCATGGAGCCATGGGAGAAATGGGATGTGCAAGTGATGCTTCAGAGCACCCACTGGTGTCCCGCCAGGCACAGTGGGAATTCTTGCTCCCAAGGTCGATCAGACTGGGGGCGATTTTGCCTCTTGGAAGGTCCTGAGATGGCTCCGGGCTGAGGTGGAACAGCGCTTGGGCATCTCCTGGGAGGTGTGACCAATCTGTGGGTCGGGAGGCAGGTCCTGCTCAATGCTCAGGGAACAGCCGGTCCCAGCTTTGGGGTCAGGAAGGGATTTTCCCCTGGGACAGATTGGCACTGGCCCCCAGGGGCTTTTGGCTTCCTCTGCAGCATGGAGCATCCCCACTTGCCAGGTCTCTGCTCCCTTTGGCCCGGTTGCTGCCTGCTCACACACCACAGAGGTGTCCGTGTACCCTGCCCTGGGAGGAGGAAGGCTTCTTTTCCCACTGGGTGGACTGGGAAGTGTCCCTGGGGTTTTTCTGCCTTCCTCTGCAGCACTGAGCACGGCCAGGGCTCCTCTGGGCCAGTCTGGCTGCGTGGCTGCTGCCCATGCTGTGATGGTGGCATCCCCAGGTGCCCTGCATTTGGGTCGGGGGAAGCTTTGCCCCCAGGATCAGGGACTCCACTGGGCCTCACCTGAGAAGTGACAACACCTTTTTCTGCGAAAAAGGTGCAGGAAGTGCATGACCAGGTGAGCCTGTGAGTTCCAGGGACAGCAAAGTCGGGAGTGTTGGGGATAATGGACCCCTGGGACAAAGAGTCACCTTTGCCCTCAGTGAGGAGAACATTTCTCAGGCTGGATGATCCTGAGCCTTCCCTCAGAAGAAAACTGCCTGGACACATTTACCTGGGCAGACAGTGACAGGACGAGGAGGAAAGGTTTTAAACTGAAAGAGGAGAGATTTAGATCAGCTGTTAGGAAGGAATTGTTCCCTGTGAGGGTGGGGAGGCCCTGGCACAGGGTGCCCAGGGAAGCTGTGGCTGCCCCTGGATCCCTGGAAGTGTCCAAGGCCAGGTTGGACAAGGCTCGGAGCAGCCTGGGATAGTGGAAGGTGTCCCTGCCCATGGTAGGCGTGGAACTGGATGGGCTTTGAGGTCCCTCCAACTCAAACCATCCCATGATTCCGGCCACTCCTCTTCTTGCTGGGATCTCTCAGGGTGTGCAGAGGTGACAGATGGAAAGCATTCCCATACGGAACATTGTAAATTACTGGGCTCAGCTGAGATTAATCCAATGGCTGGGCACTGTCTCTGAGCACTGAGCACCATTCTCAGGGGACCTTTCCCAGTGAGGCTTATTGGGGGTAAAACAGAAACAAAGAGCAAAATAATTTGCCCATCTCGCTCCTTAGGCAGAGCAGGAGGGCAGGTGATGCTTGAAAAGGGGCTTATAAGGGGATAAGTGAAATATCTGATGAAAAAGCTGCTCTCCCTCCTCCACTGGACACACTGGGAAGGAAACCCAGCCAGTGGAAAATAGAGAGCCGGAGTTGCATGAAGTTCTCCAGCTGCATTCGAGGTGGCTGAGTTTTACTCAACGTTATTTTACATGCTCCATTCACATGCCACCGATGCTCTGATGGGTTATATTTGTCAAGCTCCTCTGACAGTCTCTCCTGAACTTTGACCATCAATCTATCTCCTTCTATCTGCTTGGAGCTGACTCCATTTTTCAAGAGCAGTGTGCCAGAGGAACGTGCTCTGCAGGAATTTGTCCCTTCCCTGCACACACTTCTCCAGAGGTGAGCGTGGCTCTGCTCTGTCACTCTGTCCCCAATCTCTGTGAGGTTTCTGGGTACAGAACCCTCTCCCAGAGGGAGGAGTGCTCTCCTGGCACAGTTTGGCTCCACAGGCAGCTTCTCATCCCTCTGAGCCCTCCATGTGCTGACATCCCTGCACAGCAATAAGGGATGGACTGAGGAGCACAGGGATTTTTTGGCTAAATATGTATGGAAAGGATCTCTGACAATTTTTTTGTGTTCTGACATCACTGCCTGCAGCAGACTCCCAGCTCAACAAACCCAGATTCTCTCTGTTATTTTGGGCAACGCTCTCAGGGATGCACAGGGTGGGGTTGTTGGGGTGTCTGTGCAGGGCCGGGAGCTGGACTGGATGATCCCTGTGGGTCCCTTCCAGCTCAGGATATTCTGTGATTCCCTGATTTTGGAGAAACCTCAGAGTAATCTGTGAATTTCCTAGTATGTAAAGAAATCGAATTTGCTCTGTGGGCATTAGACCTAAGAACTTTAATCATTCCAGTCTGGTTTGGGTCCATGACAGGTCTGTCCCACTCAGTCCTTTGTTGTTCTTCTCAGCATCTCTAGGATGTTGTAGGGAAGTCTAAAGGCAGGTCTGAGCTCTCTGCCTTGGCCCTGGTGCAGGTGACAAGTCCAAGCAGCCCAGAGCAGCTCACAAACCATGTCCAGGGTTGAAAGCCCAGAAAAGATTCAGAGTAACAAATGAAAACATTACAAAATAGGAGCTGGAAGTGATTTCCTCCTTTTCTGACCTATTGTTAATGCAGTTGCAGGGGAAATGCTAAACTCCACTGCTGTGATCTCGGCTTGTAACAAGCTCTCCAGCACCTCTGCAAGGAATTTTATTTTAGCCTGACAGGTTTTAGAATTTCATTTTCGGTGGTTTAGAATTTGTGACCTCCCCAGCTCACCTGAGCTCATAGAGCCCAAAGCCATTGGCTGTTTCTCCTCACAGGAAGATACTTCCCCAAATTTCCCTTGGAAGTTTTCCATCTGGATATGTGGGGTATGAAGGAAATAAAGTACTCCTCATGGACATTGATCTGAAGCAGCTCTGCCTGTTCCTAGAGCTGGGCTTCGGAGCTTTCCCACCTGCTTTCCAATCACTTGTGGAAGGTGTGGTGTGGTTTTCATTTCAAACAAATGTTGGCTAAAGCAAAAATCTCCCAAGCACCTGGGGTCCTGCTGCATCTCTGTGGCTGCAGGATCACAGGGCTGGATCCTGTTGGATTTTCCTGTCAAACCAGGCAGGAGCAGATCAATTCCATCACCTCATGAGCAGTCCAAGTGACCGGGCAGGGCTCAGTGGCCTCTCAGCTTCGGCAGAACATGGACTGGAGGCCAGAGCTCATACCTCAGATTTTACTGGGTTCAGAAGAGGTTTTCCCTGTCCCACACTGCGCCTCCCAGGGTGTGGGCCACCATGGGCAGCTCTGGGCTGGCCATCCTGTCACCCCTGAAGGTGTCAGGTGCAGTTTGATGTGGTGGGGTCACAGGGGTGAGGGACCCGAGTAACCTGGCCAGAGCCACCACGAACAGCACCTGACACTGCCCATATCCCTCTGGGAGGAGCTCACCTGCCAGGGGAGGGTGGGAGATGGCCCAGAGGAGACTCTGCAGAGCCGGCTGAGCCCAGAGCCCCCCTGGGCGATGATGAGAAGCAGAGACCCTGCAGACGCCACTGCCATGGACAGGATCTATTCACAGAGCCTGGATTTCCTTCTCATCTCCTGCTGAGCCTTGCCCTCTTCGTGCATCCCGGCTGCTTTTGGATGGAATGGGACTCTGGGGCTGCTGAAGCTCTGTGGCTCTGGGGAAGAGGAGGAGGAGGGGGGAGAGAGGAGGAAGAGAAGGAGGAGGACGAGGCAGCCCTGTGAGTCCATGCCCACCCCCAGCACAGAAGGCAAGGCAGGGCACGGCAGGGTTTGTCCTCAGTGTGTGCTGAGCTCAGGCACACTGGGACCAAGAGCCTGCTTCGTGTTGGAAGTGAAGAGATCCAGCTGCTTCTTGAAATGGCAGGATTCCCCCATGCCACCCCCAGTAACATCAAACCGGCTGTAAAACGGGTGTTTGAAGCCTTTAAATATTTCCTGGCCAGGTTGGAATCTTGCTTTTAATCCTCTAAAAGAGTTGTCTAGACCTTAAGCAGCTGCTGGGTGCTGTTTCTGGAGCAGGATGTGCTCTCACCCTCTTCCAGTGCAGGCAAGGAAAGGAGCAGAGCCCAGACCACGGGGCTAAAAGGGTTAAAACTCCCCCATGTGCCAGGCAGATAAACAGGACCCAAATCAGTGACAAGGGCACAGCAGGGTGGGATGGGCCATGAGCCTTCGGCTGAGGCTGATCCGGGACTGGGGAACGTGCAGCCCGATTCCTGCGGGATGGGGAGCTGGGCACGGGGAACGATGAGCTCCTTCCCAAGGGCTGCTCTCCAGAAAAGGCCTGGTGGGAGCTGGAGCCGGACCCCTGGGGTGCTGCAGGAGGAGGAGAATGTGCCGGCTGGGAAAAGCCCAAATACAGCTTTAAAATGCAGCAGGAGCTGAGTGAGGGCTTGTGCTCAGCACGTGGGGAAAGCAACTTAGTGGTGACAGGTGCCTGAGCACTGACACCGTCCCCAAAGAGGTGCATTGGCATTAGAGGAAGCACAAGGAATAGATTAAATGTATATTTAGGAGAGTCCTTCCAGGCTTGGAGCTTCTGGGTGGCTGGAGGCACATTTTGTTCCAGATAGGGCAGGAAGCTGCCAACAAAATCAGCCTCTTGGGGCTTGATTATTGAGGAGGAGTGGAGAGAAAGGGAGGCTAGGTAAGAGCTGGGAGCTAGAGGCTGGGAGGTGGTTTGGGAAGGTCTGCTGAGAATGACAGAGGAGGACATGGGCAAGGGCTGGAGAGGATTTTAGGAGAGGCTGGGGATGGCAAGAGGTATCCTGAGGCATTAATCAGGCATTTATCTCTGCTGTCTAGTGAACAACTGGTAATCACCATCTCCAGCCCTCTGTCCTGGAGGTCCTGGAGAGCTCCAGCAGCTTTCCACTGCTCCTCATTATAGCTTAGCTGGAGGACTTGCTGGGGGTCAGAACATCCAAATCCTGCTGATTAACTGTGTGAGAAATCAGTGCTGCTGGACCGTGGGATATTTTTTCTTCTCAGCTTTTAGTTTTTAGAAGAATCCAGGAGCTGGAGGCATTTGTGAGTTGGCAAAGTCGGGATCTCAGAAGCTGGGCACTGTCTGTACCTCCTAAATCCACCTCTGGTTGTGTGGGATGCAATTCCTTTTAATGAACTGTGCATGCAAGAGCTGCCCTGCCCCTGCCAGCACAGTCCCTGCAGGTGCTTGGTTATCAGCTATTTTCTATCAGCTATTTTCAGGAGGTTGCCTGGCTGATTAACTGGGATTCCAGATACCTTCTCTTGACTGGTGACTATTTCAGCACGTGCTGAAATGTGTTTGGTAATTGTGTCCCGAGATGGAGCCCCAGGGGATGTAATTCAGCATTCTCCAGGGTCAGTAGAGTAGTTGAAATATATTTATTATCCAGATGATTGAGAAGAATCTGTGCAGGTGTCACAGCCTGCCCTGCCCAGAAGTGCTGATGATCTTTCTTAATCAGCCTCTAATTTCTTCCTTCCATTTCCTTCTGAGGTAATGATCCTGCTGCACAGGTTCTTTTCCTCCTGAGTGATCTCTCTGAAGCCTCGGGCGGTGTCTCAGCGACCTGGGAGGAGCCCCTGGCTTGGCAGTGGCCGGATGATGCTCTCAGAGGGATGTGGAGCAGGGAAGGGGTTTTGCAGGGATCAGGTCCTGCCTGCTGTACTTTTGGGGAGGGAACTCTCTGACTGACATATTTCGCTGCAGCTGCCAGAGTCAGAAGTGATTTCGGTGCCAAACCTGAGCTGTAATTATTGCTAATGGTGTCATGTTGACTCTGCTGCTTGCAGTGCTCGGCACAAAGGTGGGTTCAGTAAACACAGGAAACTAAAGCCAATTAATGATAAAAACTGTGACTTCTGCAAGCGTGTGCCTGAATGAAGTAATGTGTGTGAACACTCATTCCAATCAAAATAACAAATTTTCCAGCATTTTCTGATCCGTTCTGTCCATTCCTCATCAGCATTCATAGAAGTAAATTGTGTTTCTGAAAAGTTCTGTGAGAAAGGGACTGTTTGAATATTAATGGAAATTACAAGAAGCGACATGCAGCTGTGTGGGTAAAAGCTGCAGGAGAAGCTCTCCATTGCCCAGCGTGTGATCTTGGGAGATTTTGCACAGTTTTGCAACATCTCTGGCAACAAAAGTGGGTGCAAATGTAGGATCAGGTGACTGATCAAGCTCTGTGGGCAATAAACAGCTGATACTCAAACTAAATGAACTCTGGGGAAATCCTTGGCTTGGACCTCTTCTGCCTACAGCATTTAGTTCATAAACAAACAAACAAATAATAAATAAATTAGTTACTGAGTTATTAGGGTAGGCAGTGAAATAAACTCCACCTACTGACCCCAACAGTGTCAGGTTTTCACCTTAAACTCTTCAAGCACCACTTGTGAGCTCAGTTGGTGAAGAAAATAGAGCTGAATTTATTACTTAGCCCCATGACCAAGCAATTGTGCAGAGTTTTGTACTGGGGCCAGGGACTGCTGCATCTGCTGCTTCCAAGGAGAAAATTACCCACCAACAAACAGGGCAAAGCAGTGACTCTCTGAATAGAGATCTGTGTATTAATACAAGTATAAAAATCAGCTGTTTAGAATTCGGGATTGTTCGCCCGGTCTGCACAAATGCAGATCTCAGCTGGGCTGATGCCAAGGTCTTGTTTCTGTTCCATCCCCTCTCCTTCTCCCCAGTCAGTGGGGTGATCATCCCAGTGCTGCCTGAGCTGCTGTTTGTGCCTGTACTGTTAATTTGTGTGCTCTTGATCCTTCTGCCTTAAGTTCCAATCTTGCACTGGGTTGCTCCTGAGTTTCTACCTAAATCTGAATAAGGGATGAATTTTTAGTGAGATCTCTGCTCAGCCACCCTGAGCTGCTTTCTAGTTCTGGATCTGGGTGTGTTCCCATTGGAGTGAACTGTTCAAAAAAATTTCCTAGTCTTTTTTTTTTTTTTCCCTCTTTTTGCTTATCAGAGAATCCCAGAATGGTTTGGATTAGGAGGAACATCAAAGACCATCTTGTTCTACCTTCCACTGTCCCAGGTTGCTCCAAGCCCCATCCAGCCTGGCCTTGGACACTTCCAGGGATGGAGCAACCACAGCTTCTCTGGCAGAGTTTGTTTCCTTTTTAACCAATGCTTGTCCTTGACTTCTTTTCCTTGTTTTGAATGACAAACTCTTTCAAACGGTTTCATTCTATTTTGAAGGAGTGTTCATAGCTGCTCCCCATTGCTGTTTCTGCTGCTCCTTTTCATGGCCCACCCTCCTCATATTGTCTGAACCTACAGGCTCCAAATCTGCTGTCTGTGGATATTGTGGATATTGATGTACTGTCTGCTTGGATAAGGTTGCTTGTAAAGTGCTTCTAAATAAAAATTTAAAAAAAACCAAAAACAAAAACAAAACAACCCAACCAAAGGGGGTCCCCCAAAGGACCGAAGTCAATGTAATGGGAAGTCCATGGGAACATTTGCAAGTATTTTTTTGGCTCTAAAAGCTGTGGTTTGGATGTCCTCTTCTCTGCAGGGCCTTGGGAAATTGAAGCAGGATGAGGGACAACCAAATTAAATTTTACATGGTGAGACTGGTTTAAATTTTTAACTGCTTAGACTGCTGCCACCTTTTGGTACAGAACCAGGCAGAGCAGTTGCCAGACTGATTTGGGGGAGAAAAGCCTTTTCCATACCTAAGCAGCAGTGAGAAGGGCTCACCTGGATGTAACAAGAGCGTTATCCCTGGAGCTGCTTCTCCTTCTCCTTCTCCTTCTCCTTCTCCTTCTCCTTCTCCTTCTCCTTCTCCTCCATGCTCTGCTCCCATCTCCCAGCTCTGTGTGCCTGCTGTTCTCCCCCAGATGTTCGTCGTGCTTGTCCCCATGACGAACGCAGCCCCAGACTGTTCCCAGCATTCCCAGCCTGCAGGGAATTCCTTTGAGGAGGAGCAGTGGCTTAAATCAAAGCCATGGAGCAGTGGAGCAGGCTGGAGAAAATTGCCTGATGGAGGAAAATGCCTTTTGTCAGCGTGCTCCCGTGTGCTGGCCCTGAGCAGCAGGGCTGGGAGCTGAGCAGGGCTGGGAGCCAGTGGTTCTGCACAGTCAGGCTGGGAATGCTGCTTCTCCCTCTGTGCAGGAACCCAGGGAGATAAAGTGTCAGAGGATCACGTTTGTATGTTGTTTTTCTTCTTGCCACTCTGGGTTTCAGTGCCTCTGATGAAAGCTCTGTGCAGCTTAAGCCAGAGGAGAGGGCAGACACTTGGTAGACAACAGGAGATTCTTCTCACTGAGGCTTTTTGCACTATTGAAAGGACACAGGACATAAACGGAGATCTCACTTTCTTCCAGAAGGAAGTTTCTTGGCGAGATGCCATCTATAAAGACTCTTTTAACCTCCCAGACTTTGGGATGAGAGGTTGAAAGTTCAAATATCTGCAGGGATCACAGAATCCCAGATTAGTTTGGTTTGGATGGACCTAAAGCTCATCCAGTTCCACCCTCTGCCATGGCAGGGACACCTTCCACTTTCCCAGGTTGCTCCAAGCTGCGTCCAACCTGGCCTTGGGCACTGCCAGGGATCCAGGGGCAGCCACAGCTTCTCTGGGCACCCTGTGCCAGAGCCTCGCCACCCTCACAGGGAAGGATTCCTTCCCAATATCCCATCCATCCCTGCCCTCTGGCAGTGGGAAGCTGTTCCCCTGTGTCCTGTCATGCTCTTGTAAACAGGCTCTGTCCATCCTGCAGGCTCCCCATCCATAATCCCTCGTTTCTGGATCCTGTGGGATGGAGGCAGTTCCTTTCATCAGGACATGGCTGATGTCCCCACAAAGCCCCTGAGCAGCACCAGACAGGGATGTGTGGAGTTGATCCCCATGGAAGAATTCCCTGTGAGCTGCCAGGGTGAGCAGCAATCCCTGGACTGCTGATGCTGGGAGCAGCAGGATGCAGGGAACCAGCGAGTGCCTAAAGGGTTTTAACAACCATTGCCAAGGCTGGTAATGACAGGAATTTTTTATTATGTGAGAACGGTGCCTGTTTCTTTACTCTGGAGGCTCCAGCTTATAACTGAGAGTTAAACACCACTATAATTCTCCTTTACAAGGCATCCAAGATCTGTTTTCACAACCTTGAGTAGTTCTTCCTCACAGAAGGAGAATCCTTGACTTTAAAGACATGAATGAAGATGCAGAAGTGTGTTTTACATCTGCATTGTAGAGAATGTGAGTTGTGGGATAGATGCTGTCATTATTATTTCTGTCCACGCTAGGAAGGTGTGACTGCCTCTGTCCCAGGGTAAGAACACCCTGTTCCAGGGGAAGATTCCCTGCCTGTGGCAGGGGGTTGGGATGAGATGAGCCTTGAGGTTCCTTCCAACCCAAACCATTCCGTGATTCTGTCACTCTCCGATTCTATAGCGAGTAACTGGGAGGTAGCTCCAAAGGAAACTTAGTGATATGCAAAACACAAGATGTCAAGATCTGACATTCTTCATAGCTCGTAAGGAGACATCTAATAGCTCATACGTGAATGTAAATGTCATATCACTCCTAAAACATTGTGCATTCTCTATCAACCAGAATAATGACTGATTATAAATGTTCCAGCGCACAAAACACCAACAAAACAAAAGGGAAGTATGAAATTAAATTAAAGTAATAAAGCAGAAAATAATAATAATAATAATAATAACAATAACAATAATAATAATAATAGATCAACAGAGCATCACTGGGCTCTACCTTGCTTTTTTAGTCCTTATCATCTGGAAGGGTCCCAGAGCCTGTGGGCAGAATGGGCTGCTCCAGACAAGTCTGACCACGCAAACGGAAACCTGAGTTTTTCTAATTCTTTCTGGACTGGCAGTGAGGCAGACACAGAATTCAGGGAGGAATGAAACACTTTTGGAAGGTTTCTTTGCAGTTGAAAGCACTGGAAAATGAGAGCTGGCAGCAATAGTAGTTGAAATCACAGAACTCCAGGAGATGAATCCTGCAGTACCTCCCAGAGAGGGTCCAAATGGGGGATGTTCCCTTCCCTTCACAACTCCCAGCTTTTCTGCAAGAGTCAAGGAATAAAGGGAACATCCTAACTTCTTAGTTTTTCTTATTTCTCTCTTTGTATATTCTGTGGTGGATCTCTTTTGAGCATTTTTATCTCTGCTGTGCCTGCAGTGTGCATGGTATCATTTTTACCCTTCCTTATTCTGCCCGTTCCTAGTTTTCTATGGGGATTTGGGTAGAAAACACAGTTTTCTCTCGTTATTTGTCAGATTTGGGATTATTTACTCAAATGCCAAGTTGTTGGGTTTTGGTTTTCCCTGGTAACTTTAAAAAACATTCACCTGCCAAATGTCTTAATGTGCCTCTGGAACCTCCAAAAAAAAGGTGGGGTTAAAAATTGTTTGGTAGCTTTGGTTGCAGTAAATCATGGGTTTGTTCCCTTTCCCATGCTCTTGGTGAGCTGTGCTCCTTTTGAAAAGCAACAAAGCCGAGTGGCATTGAGAAAAAAGAGTGTTTTAGAAATCACATGAGGGCAAGTTCAGGGACTACCCAGAGGCATCATGAGCCTGTCTCCTCCTGGCACGTGCTGGGATCCCAGTCCCTCACTGCAAGTTGCCTGGAAAAACCTTCTCCCTTGCCATCCATTTGCAAAGGAATATTTCCTCCAGGGCAGCAGGAGCTGGGCCAGGCTGGCTGCAGGGACAGAGCAGGGGGATCATCGTGCACACACGTCAGCAAAACCCAGCTCACACCTCTGTCAGAGACTGAAAACAGCTCATGCCTCAAACATCGATATAAAGTTTTATTCATTATAAAGAAGCTACAAACCAAGAAGCCTCCCTGAAGACTGGGACTTCGGACTGACAATCAAACTGCTGATTAGATAAAGGAAAACCCATTGTTCAGTCATCTCAGGCTGAGGGAGAGGTGTGCATCCACAGAAGGCCAAAGNGACACACCCGGACATTCCTACCCAGCCTGAGCATAAATACCCGTGGGATTCTCTGCTTTCTCAGGGGGACCTTCAGCACCAGGAAGACCAGCTGGAGAGGATCAACAGAGCATCACTGGGATCTGTCCCTGTCACCTTCTTTCTGGCCCCCCCACCTATTTTCCTATTTCTTTCTCTTCTTTCTCCCTTTTCTTTCTCTTTCTCTCATATTTGCTATACAATAAACCCATATTATTGTCACTGGCATATGGTCTCGTTTGCACCTTAATTTGGGCAGAGGAATTTCTAAAGAACCTTAATAATAACTGGATCATAACACACCTCACACTGGCCGTGTGCTCCCGCAGCCTGGCTCCCGAGGGACCAGGGCAGGTTCCTGCTGCCAGCAGTGCCTGCAGGGGCTGTGATGATGTTTCCACACGTGTTGGGCCGTGCAGCTGCCACAGCAACAGCGAGTCAGAGAGGGAAAGGGCAGAGCTGGCCCCAGGTGGAATTTTGGGTGGCATCCCGATGCACATGGTGGGTTTGCTGGGGGGGTGACTGGGGGGATTGCACCAGCCTGACTTGGCCTGAGACACCTCCCTGACGTTGTCCTGCCACAGGAACAGCTGGGAAACTCCACAGTTCTGGCCTGGCTTCTCCAGGAATGTTTGCTTCCAGCCCTGTAAGTTCCTTTTGCATGAGCAATCCACCCCTTCTTTCAGCTGCCTGTGTGCCAAAGTTCTTCCTCCTGGATGCTCCTATCCCATTTCTGTCACTATCAGAAGGCATTTCCTCCCATGCCTTGTGGGGTCACCTCTTCCTTCCTGGCTCTTTCCCTCCTCCAGATCCATGAAACTCACTGTCCTAAATCCCTTCTCCTCCAAGAGAGGAGGCTGCATCTTTCACTGCACCTTCCAAAAGCCAGCTGGCTACAAGTTCTTGCCTCTCCAAGGGTCGAGGAGTGTTCACCAGGAGCTGGCAATTCCAAGAACTTTGGCTGTGTGTCCCAGAGCAGGAAGAGGAGAGGAGCAGCTGGGAGGAGGAGAGGGAAAGTATTGCAAAATCCTGTCTGTCAAGCCAGAATCCAGAGGAAAAGTGGTGAAAGGAAAGGCTTGGAGGTCAGAGCAGCCAGAAAAAGCCCGGGGCCTTGACTTGCAAGGTCCCTGTGATCATGAGAAGCTGTATTTTGGGCTCCTGACCTGAGTTTTCTGAAAGAAACAATGACTAATTGCGATACGATGCTGTCTGAATACAAAACCAGGGTGGGAAATCTATTTCCAAGCCTCAGCTGTTGTGTTCTGTGCTCCTGTAAAGCCCAGGCCCTGATCATCCAGGTTCTCTGGGAGCACGGTGGTGTTTGGAAATCCGTGGAAATCTGTGCCCAGAACAGCATTTTTTAGGGAAGATCTTCTGGCAAAGGGACAAGTTTTAGGAGCTCATGTCTTGCTCAAGAAACCCCGATGGAGGCTGACTTCACCCATCATGAAATCAATCTTTGGTATTTCAGAATCACCCCTAAAATTTCTGTGGCTGTCTTCTGTTATTATTACTGCTATTTGTTATTTTCTTCTCCATTTTTCTGCCACGAGATGATCAAAGCCAGGGCATTCCTGCCTGCAGCCCATTCATTTCCTGCTTCTACTTCAGTCCCTTCTCAGCCTTCACTCAGTGCATTGATCCCCACGGGCACGATCTGTGGCACGGCTGCATGCAGGGCCCTGGTGAGTCCCACTCCTTCCCTCTGCTCTCCTGCTTGCAGAACAGTTTCTCACCAAAACCCCTGCAGGGTGAGGTTTGCCACCCCTGCCCCCAGAGCGACCCCAGCACTCTCCTGCTGCAGCACAGAGATGTTTGTGCACGCAGTGCTGAACTCGTGGCAAGGGGCATTTTAATCTTTCCCCAGAGCTGGTGCCTCTGCTGATCTAAGCCCACAGAGTTTATGACTTTCATAAACCAACAGCATTTCTCCACAAGAAGCCCCTGCAACAGCATCTTGACCTTGTTCCTTCTCCTGGCCCCACACAGGGAGCATTTTCAGAATTCTCTGTTTATACCTGGCCATCACCTGTTCTCCTTAATGAACAAACCTCTTGTGGGAACTCCTGAGGAGGCAGCAGTGTTTGGAAACAGGAATTACAACATGTACTAAATCATTCCAAGTGAAACAGTAAGTGCAGCAAATAAAGTAAATGCATTTTATTGTTGTCTCATTAGAAATGCTTTAATCACTTCCAGCAAAGCACTGTGGGTGCAGATATAAATATCAGATCCCTGTTTAAAAAGCCTTACGGGAAAAGGGACAAACCTGCAAATTACCACGAGCTGTAAACTCGGGGGCAGCTCAGCAGAGGCTGCCAGAGCACTCCCTGGACCCTGGTATTTATTGAAGATGCTGCTTTGCTGTTACTCACAGTGAACTCGGTGCCCTGACCTCGATTCCTCACTGTCACGCTGCTCAAGGCTTTGGAGAGAAACACAAAATTGTATTGATCATGCAAAGTGTTCATAAAGCACATTTTTATGAGGGAGGCCTGGGTGCACTAAAGCAACGGGCTCCTGGGATTCAGTTGGAAACTGGAGCGTGAGGAAGGGCGAGGGGATGGACTGGAGCCATCCCAGCTCCAAACCATCAGCAGTCTCCCCTGGGAGCTGTGGTTCTGGTACTGCACATCCTGGTTTGGCAGGCCTGCCCCTGACTGGTTATACTGGTTTGTGCTGGAGTCTGTTACGCTGCTTCACTTCAGCCAGGACCGAATTTCTGTGGGAGCAGATTTCCCCCAACATTCCTCAAGGTAAGCACTAAGCTCAGGAGATCTTGGGAATAACTTCAGTTCCCCGTAGGGAAAGCGAGGCACACAAGAGTGGCATGGATCGCTCCGGGTCACGCAGGGACACACACAGAGCTCCCACATTCAATGTCCCCCGAACCGGTGCTCAGTTCCCTGGATTCAGTGCTTGGCAAGTACCTGGAGCATGCTGGCAACCTGGTGCAGCAGGAGAGGAGGCTCCAGGGAGAGCTCAGAGCCCCTTCCATGGCCTAAAGGGGCTCCAGGAGAGCTGGAGAGGGACTTTGGACAAGGGCCTTGAGGGACAGGACACAGGGAATGGCTTCCCACTGCCAGAGGGCAGGGATGCATGGGATATTGGGAGGGAATTGTTCCTTGTGAAGGTGCTGAGGCCCTGGTACAGAGTGCCCAGAGAAGCTGGGGCTGCCCCTGGATCCCTGGCAGTGCCCAAGGCCAGGTTGGACGGGGCTTGGAGCAGCCTGGGATAGTGGAAGGTGTCCCTGCCCATGGCAGGGGGTGGGATGGGATGGGATTTAAGGTCCATTCCAACCCAAACCACTCTGGGATTCCAGGATTCTATGGAGGGGTCATTTCCCATGATGTTGAACTGATGCTCTCCTGAGGGTGGTACGGGGCCAACTGCTGTGTTTGTCATTTTCTCTTTTATTCGAAAGGCTCAGAAGGAGGAAAACCACGGCCAGAAGCAAATCCGTGAGGCTGGGCAGGGCCTGTCCTTGGTGAGCCCTGTGGTACCTTACATTTCTGGGTCCTGCAGTTCATGGGACCCCATAAAGCTTTGGGTTATTGTTGAGGGGCCACAGCAGGGTGGGAGGAACCCTGCAGTTTATCCAGCCTGGTTTTCCTGGGAGTCTCCACATTATGAGGGGGCACACTATGGAGATCTTCGTGAGTTTGTGGCAGAGGAAGATAAGCAAGTTGATAAGATTTTCTCTGCTCTCCAGCGCAGAGGTTTCCTACCAAAATTGCTCTCAGGTGGGGCAGCACCAGACAAAACTAAAATTTAAAATAAAATGAAAATTAATTAAAAATTAAATTTAAGTTAATTTAAAATTAAAATAAAGACAAAATGTAATTAAAAAATTTAAAAAGCACATGGTTCACTCTGTAAAATGCCCTGCTACAAGAACAGGCTGGACAGAGCCGTTTTCAGTGGCACTTACTGGGAAGCTCATGTCAGATTTCTGTGACCACAGCAGCCCCCAAAATCCAACCCTCACCTGGGGCTGGCCTTGGGTTCCACAGCTGGGCTGTGCCCCAGGATGGGCAAACCCTCTGTGCTCCTGTCAGCTCTGGGGCTGCTGAAATAAAGATCTGATCAATGGAAAATTGTGTCTGAAATGGCACAGCTGAGAATACAAATCTGGGAAGGTGATGGAAAGTTGATGTTGTGGAGAAGGAGATCTCCATCACATTTTTTCCCATGGAAGTCTCCTCTGCTTTTTCCTTCATCCTTTCCTGTTCGTTCCTTTCCAACAGGATCCTGGTGTGGGGGATTCTTGTGCTGCTCCTGTCTCACCTGTTTGTGGGTCTGAGGGTGCACCTCCAGTTGGGAGGATGTGGTTTTAACTGTGTTTTTGTGAAGCCCTTTGATACGGGTAAATTAACTTTGATCTCCAGCTGCTAAATGAAAGGGTTTTACCTGGATCAGATGGGAAAAGTTCCCTCGGATAACTGGGATGAAGAGGAAAACAAGGCTGGTAGGTGACAGTAAAACTTCTGACTTCAAAGAGGTCAAAACACAATAAATCATCAATGCAAGGTCAGGGTGAGGAGAGCTTCCCAAACACTGAGGTGATGGGGACTGGAGTGAGACCAGACCTCAGTGCAAAAGCTGAAATGAGAAATGTAAAAGCAATTGCTGTTGATAATCTTTTTGGTATAAGCTGAATTTCTGCTTTTACTGAGACAATGCAAAATAATGGCAAAACTTCTTCATTAGGGACAGGTGGATTGTGCTTTCCTGGCTCTGTCCATGATGTTTGCATCCTCACCTGCCTGAGGACAGATGAGCTGCTGCTTTATCCCCTCCTTGCTTGCTTTAGTCCTTTTCCCTCCTTCTTTTCTCAGTGCCCATAAATTGGCCCGGTAAAGAGCGTGTTCATGTAATTGGTGTTTTAATTAATTCTCCTGATTGCTAAAAGATAAGTGGGACTGAGGCAAATGTGTTGGCTCTTGCCAAACAGGCAGCTTGGAGCAAGGAGAACGTGGGGGGTGGAGATGTGAACGTGAGATCCCTGAAGAGATGGGTGGTGTGGATCCAGCCACGGAACGAGACATGGAAAAAGCAAATTCTTTTTCTGAGCTGCTTCATGTTTTGGATGGGCAATCTTGCAGGAGCTGGAGGGTTTTAAGGACTTGTAGGAGTACTACAAGAAGTGGCCTCTTCAGAACTATTTTGTTTTTCAGCCTGCCTGGATGGAGGCAAAGCCCTGCTCTCACTAACATGCAACCATCAGCTTTCTAAGCAGAATTAAATCAGATGAGATCCTTGCATAAGATGGAAATGAATACACAGGAAACAGTCATCAGGCAGTGATCAGGGAGGAATTCTTAAAGAAATAAAACCCACCTTAGCTTTGAATAACCTTTTTTTTTCTTCAGGAAGGTGCTTCTAATTAGCAAAGAATGGTATTTCATGGTGGGAGGTGCTCTCATGTGCAGACTATGCATCAGCTACACAGATAAAATCATTTTCTGGCTGAGAATATCGTGGTTTAGTTGGGAAATGCCTGCTTGATTTCACTGGGTGTCCTGCTAAACAGCAATTTCAGGGCAACAGCAGCAAAGGCGTGTCAGGGGAAGCCTTGGCTCCCATTCAGACCTGCAAAGGAGCAAGAGCTCAGTGGAACAGGGAATGGGATTTCTCCCAGCTTGGTGTGCTCACCCCTCCCAGCAGGTTCAGATCCATTTAATTGAGGTGCCTATGTTATACTGGGGGCAGGGAAAGTTGTTTGCAGGACAGAAAGAATTGATTAACGACAGAAAAATCAGGTTATCAAGTTACCGAGAAAGATGGGCTGAATCCAAAGCTTTTATTGGAGCCTCTGTACATTAGGATTGGGGATATTCCCGAGCTCGGATCTGAACCACGTCCTGGTTTGTGTTTGAGGAAGCCCGTAAAGTTTTACCAGAAGAGCTGGAAAGGGCAGGCACTTGGGGTCTTTTTATAGGGGAACTGATTCCAACTGGGACATGTGAATCTCACTTGAAAAACCTGAATTCAGTGTCCCAGCCCCTGAGCACCCTGGAGGAGGCTCAGCTCGCACAGAGGTGCCTCGTTGGGGTTGGTTTGCTGTGATGTGCAACCAAGGACATCAGCATGAAGCTGTGCCTCTGGAACCCCAGGAAATGCAGGCGTGCTGTGCCCCTGGACAGGCAGCTCAGCTTTGCTGGTAGCAAACCTCAAACCAATTAAGCTAACATCAGGTTTTTAATTGCCTTGGTTAAGCTGGTGCAGCCCTCGGTGTGCACGCTCATAAATCAATTTAAGTGTGAGTTGTAGGAAAATTTACATTAAAGCAGCACTTCGCCAGACTGCCTTTGAAACAAAAACAGGAACGGAGAGGAAACAATTCCTGGTGACCCTTTGCAGGCTCCCTGGGATGCAGGACTGTGCTCCAGCACGGGCTGTTCTCTCGTGGAGAAATTTGCCAGATTTGCTGCAGCAGCTGTTGAACATGGAATCAGGAGCACAGCCTGCCTTTAGGGAAGGGACAGAGCCAGCCAAAGGTGCCTCAGCAGCAAAACGGGGGAAAACAGGAGCTGTTGGGCTGTGCCCCAAAGCATCCCGTGGTAACACCCCACGAGCTACAAGCAGGTGTAAATCCCTGACCACATCAGCTGTGCCTTGGCAGAGCCAGGTGCAGATTGCCTTTCTTCCCCAAATCCTGCTGCTTTCACCTCAAGTCTCTTGTAAGTCCAGCTTTGATTCAGTGATTTTATCCTTGTGAAACTTTCTGGGTGGAAAGGGGAAACTCAGCCTTTCTTCTCTGCCACTCTCCATTAACCCAAACCTCCCCGCACGGAGTTTCCCCCTCAGCCCTGCTCTGCAGACTGGGGGACTTCTCATGGCTCCTTGGGGAGAGAAGCAAGTGCTCCAAACCTCACAATAAAGCCATGACCATCCCTAGGAGGAAGAAAAAAGGACACTTCTTTGCTCCTGCTTCCACTTGCAGAGACTCCCCGTGCTGGCTGTGATGGGCACTCTGAGTGAGCCTCCCCAAACCCCACAGTTCTCACTCCAGCTCCTGTTTTCCTTTGGCTTTCAGGGTTCTGTTCTTAATCAGGGAAGAATAAACACAGCCACAACAACCTGGGAAATCTTTAAGCCATGACTGCAGAGTCGCATCGCTCTGGCTCCTACCCTGGGCACAGCCCTGCTGGCAGCTGGCAGGGCCAAGGCAGGAGCAAGAGCAGCCCATGAAAAGCCTCGTTACTCACACCTCTTGTTAATACAGGACAGAAGTGTGGGAGAGGAAATTTTCTCCTGAAAAGCTACTGAAACTTCTCAGGGCAAACTTCTGTGTAGGGACCTCCCAGCAGTGAGGAATTCTAACACCCCACAGCACTGCAGGCTGCTGTTTTACAGGTGTATTACCTGTCAACAGCTCTTTTTTTGCCTGTTAATCCTGGTTACATAAATAACCACAGCAGAACAGGACAGTGAGTACACAGCAATCTTGCACTCACTGAAGTTTCCAGGCCTGGAATTCCTACAGCTGGGCAGCAGCTGCAGTGTCTCCTTAGTTGTTGTGATGCTCAGCTGTGGGATCATTAGATAACGATCATTTAATGATGAACTTCTAATACCTGGCTATGATAATAAAAAAATGGCATCCATCTGTGCCAGAGAGCACACCCTGGCACTGTGTGGCTGCACAGGAAGCACAAATGAGTTATTTACCACGAGTGCTGTGAGCTGTTGTAGGAGCCCCTGTGTGACCTGGAGCACATATGGCTGGCTGTAGAAGCATGGTCCATGCACCATTAAGTGGAACTTGCCTGTGTGAGTGATCCCAGGGCAAACTCCCTTAAAACCCCCTGCAGGAGGGGACAGACGGGATGAACAAGGTGAATTTAGTCCTGCATGTCGGGTGCTTTGATTGAGAGACATTGCCTTGAGGAGTGATTTGGGGTTTGGAACGTACTGAGCATCCTGGGGGTGGTAGATGAGACATTGCAGATTTGCCAGATTTTCTCAATTGGATTTTGGGTGGGAGCTGGTGAGTAAGGATGCACTGGAGGAGGGTGCCAGCCCCATCAGCTGTGCTAGCCAGCAGGAGCAGGAGTGGAGACATGGAACAGAAACCTCGGCTAGGAAATGCAGAGGATTAAGGATTAACTCATTGCTGCCTTCTGACTCAGTTTTAAACTTCTCTCAGGTGTCACCTCATTCTCCACACATCCTTTTCCTTCTGCATCGCCCCCTGGGTGTTTTCAGGCAGTTATTTCAAGGTTGGGGCTGTACCCAGGGAAGGGAGAAATGCCCATTCGTGTGAGGACAGCAAATATTTGCCAGAGTTAGGATGGAGCTTGACTCGTGCTGGTCCAGAAGGAAAGGAAGAAGAGGCACCTTAAAGAAAGCATCGAAGTGCAGGAGGTCCTTGTGCACAGAATCCCCTGTGAGAAACCTGCAGGTGAAGGTGGGCACCGAGTGCAGAGCTGTAACTCAAGGACTTGATCACAAAGCCATCGAGTAACTGTCTTTTATATTGATATCATATTTGTGTATTTTTCCTCTCCTTCTCCCCCCTCTCCCTTAATTGGATGTCAGCCACGTGGCAAGGTTATTCTGTTAGACAAGCTGGGAAATGACAATGACAGGATTATAATTTAGTGCCAGGACATGCAGCCAACACAATTACCACACTGTTATTACACTGGATGATGTGCTAAAGAAGCTCATAAAAACACTGTAAAGAATATAAATCATAGGACATGTGTACAATTGAGGAAGAAAATGTTTCCCCTTTTGCTAAAGTCCAATCAGGGCTAGATAAGCCCTGTGAAAGAGATGTTTCCTTGCACTGACAGATTCCTACTTTGAAATGACTCCAGTAGTGAGCAGTGCTCCTTTTTATCTCAGCTTCAGGTGTGGTGCTGCAAATCTCAGCAATTTTTAAGCTGGTATTTCCCCTCTGTTTTCAGCCACTGCCTTCCTCTGTACCTGCACCATTGTTGTGTGTGGCCAAATCTCACCAGTTTTCAGTCTTTTCTTGGCTTTGTGCAGGCATCTGTCACTGCTGGCAGTGCTGTCCTGTTCTGCTGATTTTCTGGGTTTTCTTCCTCATAAAGTATTGAACTAAAGGCTGAATCTTCTCACTGAAGGCAGGAGACCTGGGGGATTCCTGTGAAAGACGCCACTTACACAAAACACTGATTAACAGCTGCAACTCCATGCCCTGTTTGCAGTCCTTTCTCCTTCGGCTGAATGGTGAAGTTTGTGCTTGTCAATGTCTACCTTGAGTCAGGAAATGTTGACATTCACTTCAAAAGAGAAGCTGATCTGTCAGTCAGATCCTCAGCCTTGCAGACCTTTGGGCTGGAGCTGAACTTCTCTAAAACCCCAAACTTCCCAAAGCAGGGCTGCCCGGGAGCTCTGATGCTTCCATAGCCAAAGGCTGTTCTCCTGAAGCTCGGCCACGTTGCTGTTCTGACAATATTTTTGCTTCAAATCATCTTCTCCTTAGAAAGCTGCCACTCTGATGTCTTCAGAAAAATGACAACCCCCTTTTTTTTTTCATCTTTTAATTGGCATGCCTTGCTGCTGTACTGCACAAAGCTGAAATTTCTAATGGTCAAATTTTATCAGTTCGAAAAACCCAGCGCTTTGAAATGAAGTGTAAAAGAAGTTAAATTGTCTCCACTGCCTGTTTTGATGTTTGATCTAAACATTCTGGTAATTTGAACGATTTGAGGATATTTAGGGGTTTGAATTCCTGACTAATGTGCTGAATTCACAGCCCTTGAAGTGCTTGTGGTAGCTCAGACCTGCTCCCAGGACCTCCGATACCTTGATTCCTTTAAAGGCTAAGCAAGGAGAGCTTGGGTCTGAAGGAATAAACGCCCCAAGCACAGATGGTTCACTGAGTAACCCTGCAGAACACCCTGTTCTCCTCTTGAACAGCACAGGATCAGGCTCTGAGGCCTTGCTGCTGGACTTCCATCTCATTAAACAGGAATAAAAGCAAAGAAAAGGGGTTTCTGCCAAGCCTATATTGGTACAAATTTTGAAATATGGAGCTGGTGAACTTGATTTACTGTCCCAGTGGCTGGTAATTAGCGTGGCTATTTGTAAACCCCGTGCAGCCTAATCTCCACTGCTGGAGTCTGAGCAGTTTAATCTCACCCAGACCCTGGCAGTTCCTCGTGCTCTGGAATTACCTGACACGGGTTTTGGGAGGATGATCTGAGCCAGCCCATGGAGGCAGAGCAGGGGCTCGAGTGACATCCCCAAAGGCCCAGGGATGCAGGGGGGTCTCTGCACTCTGTCCCTCTGATAAGGGGCTGCTGAAAGGTCCTTTTGTGATAAAAATACCAAAGGCCCCTGGTAAGGCCGTGTTGTCTCTGACTGGGTTTTCCTTCCTGTAAGTTCTTATCACATTCAGCCTTTACAGAACTCCAGAGATGACAGGGCTTTATTATTCCTTATTATTATTTTAAACTTGCTCTTTTACAACAGGCAGGCTGAGAGGACACTGCCTGACATTTCAGTGGATTCCTTTATTTCATATTTTAAACCAGAACGAGGAGCCTGATGTCCTGACTGGCAGCTGCAGGCGAGCACCTTCCTCATCAAAAGATTTCAATAAAAGGGGGAATTGCTGGTTCAGCACCGACCTCCTGCTGGGCCAGCTGGGTCTGGAAGGAACAAAACAGATCCACAGATGCTGGGAAGGGTTTGCAGGGGTCTGCTGTAGGTGCGGGGGGTCAGGAGTGAAGGATCAGCCATGTGTCAGTTCTGTGGTTGGATGATGTGTGGGAGAGCATTGGCACGGGGTAGTCACAGAATCCTGGAATCTCCTGAGCTGGGAGGGACCCACAGGATCACCCAGCCCAGCTCAGGCCCTGCCCAGACCCCCCAACACCCCCACCCTGGGCACCCCTGGCAGCGCTGCCCAAACGCTCCTGGAGCTCTGGCAGCCTCGGGGCCGTGCCCATTCCCTGGGGAGCCTGGGCAGTGCCCAGCACCCTCTGGGGGAAGAACCTTTCCTGATAAGAGCTGCTGCATCTGTTGGTGCTCCTGAGGGCCATAAAGGCTGTGGAACAATTGTCTGTCTGTGCTGTGCCTGATGGATGGACACAAAGCTTGTGCCAACGTGCCAAAATCAGGACAGGCTGTCCTCAAGTCGTGCTCCTGGGGTCCCTTCGAACCTGGAGGAGTTTTCTTCTGCCCCCACTGCTGCCATGACCCAAGTGCCCACAGCAGGAACCACCGAGGAGAGGCTGGGAGAGCTGGG
>VWZW01004397.1:22453-45416 GCA_013397115.1 Edolisoma coerulescens
CGGGGGGGATGGGGGCGTGAGGGTTGGAGGGCTGAGACCTGGCTCCAGGGGAAGGCGGGTGGTCGGGGTCGGGCCCGTGTGGGGCAGAGCCGGCGTTCTCGACCCCCCGGAGGGGGGGCGATGTGGGATGGGGAGGGGTCCTGGGGCCCCCCGCGGGTCAGGGTGGGGCTTCCCAGCAATAGGAAGGGGCTGCGCAGCCTGTGCACGCTGGAGACCCCCGGTGCAGCCGGGCCCCGTCCCGCCGGGGAGGGGTGGAGGGTATCCCCCCGCTGCGGGCCGCTCCGTCCCGGCGCCTCGCTGGGGCTTGCGCGGCTGCCGGGCGCCGGGAATGCCTGACACGCAGCTCTTCCCCCGGCCCTCCCGAGCGGGGAACGGGCTGGTGTCGTCTTACACGCCTTATATAGCCCGCATCGGCCCGGGGAGAGCGGGGGCACGCTGGCCCCCGGCCCTGCAGCCGACCCGTGCGAGGCGTGGGGAGTCCCGCAGCCGGCCCTGTCCGCCCTCGGGAGGAAGGTCCTGGGGCCGTTCGTGGGGGTCTGGCGGCTTTTTCCAGGTAAAAGGTGGCAAGAGGCTGGTGCTGGCCCATCTGCCCGGAGCCTTGGCCGGCTGACAGCTGTCAGGCAGGGGAGCGCCGGGATTCCCTCCTGCCGAAGCCCCGGAGATGGGCTCGCTCCCAGGGAGCATCTGCTCGGCCGGCTGCCGGAGCGCCAGCCTGGCTGCTCTGCCAGGCGCCTCGGGTGGCATCACGCAGCTCCTGTGCTGCTGCTGCTGCTAATTCATCCGGCAAAAATGCCTCTGGTTCATATCCTTCTGTACCTGCTGTTGCTTCTCTGCTATCTGAACTGCCTTGGCTCTCAGCAGCAGGAGTTCCTGGGGTGCTGCAAGGGAGAGCACATCCCAGGTTTGGGAGGAGAGCAGAGCCCACAGACACTCCACTGTGGGTGGCAGCAGGGCTGTGCCTGGCTCCCTGGCACTAGTCAGTGTTAGCCTGGGCCCCTCAGCTCTGACGTTGCTGGAGGAGATGCTGATGGATTTGGGGTGCGTCTCTAACCACAGTGTAGGATGGTCAGGGTGGAGTTACAGCTGGAAACATGACCTGCCTCCTGTCCTGCCCTGCCAGGCGCCGAGCCCTCTCCCCTCCTGCTCTCCCTGCATTGTTCCCACGTACCCTAACACCGGGATCACACCCTCTTCCCTTGCAGAGATGGGCGACATGGAGTCCTACAAGGTGATGCTGAATGGGCCGGCACCCTGGGGCTTCAGGCTGCAGGGAGGGAAGGATTTCAGCATGCCGCTCTCCATCTCCAGGGTAAGAGAAACCAAGGCTGGTGACACCCATCCTTCCTCCTGCCTCTGTGGGAGGGAGGCCGCAGTGGCTGAGGCAGAGCCGTACGGGGGATGTAGATGAGCTGGGGCCCCGGGAATGCTGCATCCTGCCCTGCCTGGCTCCACGTAGCCTCCTTGGTCCCTTATCAGTTGCAGCCCAGCACGGGGGTGTTCCGGGCAGAGAGCTGCAGCAGAAACGTGAAATTCTGCACAGCCTCTGCAGAGGGGGGCAGGGGAGGCCCCTTCCGGAGTGTGCCCACCACAGCGGGAGGGGATCTGCTCTCTGAGATGTGGGACTGGCTTCCTGGTCTGCACCCCAGCACTGGCCTTGGCATCCCAGGACCTAGCCAGTGCCCTTCTGCCCTCCTTTCCACAGTGCAGCTCCCAACTTCATGCCTGAGGTCACTCCTGAAATGGGCATGGAGAGGAGGAAGCTGCGCTGCTGCCTGCACAGGAACGTGACTCCCTCCACAAAACTCTCCCATTTCTCCAGTGAGAGCCATTGTGCCACAGCTGGTTGTGCCCGAGGCTGCTGCTTTGAGCCTCTCCCGTTGCGATGCTCCCGGGTCTGACCCTGGGTGTGTGCAGGTCCCCGTCCCCCGGGCGGGTGCTGGCCACAGCTCTGGCCACGCAATTGCCTTATAAGCCTTGGAATGTGACTGCATCGCCTGTGCCGCTGGCGCTCAGGCAGCTGGCACGGAGGCTGCTTCTCGAAGGACAGCTTTGCTCGTGGCATCGAGTGCTGCGTGGGGACCTGCCCCCGGCACGAGCCGGGCACTGCACGCCTGTCCCAGAGGACACAGATCTCCACAGCATCCCAGCACGGAGCACGGGCCCTGAGGGCACTGTGTGAGCCTGGAGTCGCCGGTGCCGCTGCCCCGGGGCCTGCTGATCTCTGCTGAGCAGGCAGAGACGGCTTCAGCGAGTTTATTCTCTAAAAAATGTTTCTCTTGGCTGCGAGCCAGTTCTTAACAAAGGGTCTGGTCGGATGGAGGAGCCTCCCAGAGCCCGGGGCAGGGGCCTCATGAAGCAGTGCTTGGTGAGGCTCGGGCAGTGCTGCCGTCCTGGGCAGGGCAGGAGCAGCGAGGACATTCCCAGGGGATGCAGCCAGCTTTGGGGGGCTCTCTGATGAGGCCAGGCTGCATGGCAGGGTGGTGTGTCCTGATGGGGAGGGGTGAGCCTGTGCTGCTCTGCACTCCAGAGACATCCCCAGCCCCAGAGCTCCTGCCCAGAACATGCTGATGTCCTTGGCCACTTGTTCCCATGAGCTGACCCTGCAGCAGCAGGCTGGAAGGAAGCATCCTGCCCCAGCTTTGTGGGCTGCAGTGGGGCCCTGCTCTGCAGGGATGGGCAGCACAGGGCAGCGCTGGTGTGTCCATTGGCTTGACTTTCAGCTGTGTCCATCGCTGTGACACTCCTGGGTGAGCAGTGAGGCCGTTTCAGGTCACTGATCACACAAAAGAGGTGCCACCATGGCCCTCTGACATGTCCCTCCTGTGGCAAGGGGCTCTGCTAGGGTGCTGACACCTTGGCTATGCAGGCTGTAAACCATAGTCCCTGTGCTGGAGCCGGGATAAGGGCTGCAGTCTGGACAGCTGGATGCTGTGTGGCTCATCCTGGCATCTGCCAGCTGGGGAAGAGGAGAGACCCTTTGGTGCTACTGGCAGGAAGGCACTGAGGGGTGTGCTGAGGGAGGCTCTGTCCTGGAGGCCCCTGGACAGGGCAGTAGGTGAGCACCTCTCTGGATGTGGTGATGGAGGTGCAGGGAACAAAAGACTGGGTGGAGAGGGGAGGAAGGAAGCCCTGGTTAATGGGCCTGGGTGGGAAGTAGGAGGGCTGGCACTGCCGTGGCTCCTGGCTGAGCTGGCACCTGTCAAAGGGGGTTCCTGCACATTGGCATGGAGGGGGACAGGAAGTGCTGACCAGGCTGGGTGAGGCTTCATGACGCAGCCTGACGTGCTCTCCTCTTCCTGGGCAGTCTTGTGAAAACCTCTCCCAGCTCCTGCTCCTGCCTCCAAACCCACGCAGCCGCCCCGTGCCTTCCCCAGCCCTCCAGGGCAGCAAGCTGGGGCTTGCAGCAGCACGGCCAGGAGCCGGGGGCACCGCTGCTGCTGAGGGCACCGCTGCTGCTGAGGGCACCCTCCTGTGCCAGGCAGGAGGAACGGGAGGGCGGTATGGGGACACTGGGGGCGGTACCTATGTCCCGCTGGGAACAGCAGTGGGATGCAGGTGGAACTGGGCCATATCCAGCCCATATGTGGTGTTTGGCCTTGCGTGGATGGGTAGTGCTGGCCTAGAGAAGGGACGTGTGGCTCTGGGACGAGCCGGGTTCTGCAAGGAGGGGCTGGGACTCTGTGGCAGGGATTTTTCAGCCCTCTGACAGTGCTGGGAATCTGGCTCGCTCCTTTTATGTTCATGTCGAACAGGACTTGAGGAAATACTTGGTCTGGGTCCAAGCGCCTCGAGTTCTTCCATGCTGGAGGAGCAGGAATGGCTGCAGCCTGCCCACGTCTGTCTGTCTGTCTGTCAGTGCCTGGGAGCTGTGTGCGGTGCTCCAGGCCCTGCTCACCTCTGGTTGTGTATCCCTGGTGAGAGGGGAGGGCAGCCTCCGCTTCCCAGCATGGGGTTGATGTACAGCCGTGCCATGGAGCCATAGCCGGGGCACGGCGCATCCCTGGCACTGTGGCCGGGAAGGGGAACTCGTGGCTGCGCTCCCGGCTGTCCCAGCGGGGCGACGTGGGTGGGGGCGGGTGTCGCCCTGCCCCGGGAGGGCTCCTGCTCCTCTGTGGGAATGAGGTAATGTCTGCGCCTGCTGGGAACGGGCCGGGAGCTCGGGCGGCTGGGGGGAGTGCCCGAGGGGTGCCTCCCGTCCCTTCCCGCCCCAGGCGAAGGGCTGGACATGCCTGTGGTTTGCAGCGAGATGTGGGCTGCTCAACGGGCCCTGACTCACTGCGCTCTCTTCCTGCCCCGGCATCACAGGGATGAGTCCAAGGGGTGGCTGGGCTTCTTGCCGAGGCCGAGGCAGCGCTGCCTCTGTGTTTGGTGTCACGGCGATGAGGCCCTGGGGTGCTGGCAGGGTCCCCAGCCGTGCCAGAGGGCAGGGGCTGGGCAGCGCCCTGGAGTAGTGCTTTGCCTTCTGCTGCTGCCAAGGGGAAGAGGCTGCTCTGGGCTCATGAACTGGGAAATGGGGAGTAATCTGGGGGTCCCCACCTTCCCCTGGGTTGGGCTGTGTGGTGTCCTGTGCTGGGCTGGGGATGCTGGGCCTCTGCAGGCCCCTGCCCTCATGAGGATGTCCCTCTGCTCCCACATCACCGCTCGGCTGTTCGGGCTCTCCCTAACTCTGTCTGTCCTGCAGCTGACTCCAGGCGGGAAGGCAGCCCAGGCCGGCGTGGGAGTGGGCGACTGGGTGCTGTACATCGACGGGGAGAGCACCAGTGCCATGACACACATCGAGGCCCAGAACAGGATCCGCGCCTGCGGGGACAGGCTCTGCCTCACCCTGAGCAGGTAGGAATCGTGGGTCCCACAAACACGGGGTTCTGGTCTGACTGGAGCATAACCAGGGCCCTCTTCCCAGTGCCACCTCCTGGCATCACCGTCTCCCAGCATCACTGCTCCTTACTTAGAGCCTGGAAGCCCCTGGCTGTGCCAAGGGCTCTGCTTGCCTGGATAAGGCTTAACCTGACTGCAAGCCACATGGCAGTGCCAGCTGGCCATGGTTCCCCTCGGCTGGGTGCTGCATCCCTGGGGTACCATCATGCTGGTGGTGTCTGGGCCAGCTCCAGCACCTGCCCATCTGTCTCCTCTCTTGCAGAGCCCAGAACCAGCTGGGGAAGCCGCAGAAGGTATGTGTTGCTCCTGGTGCCACAGTGGCAGCTCAGCCTCATTCCAGGGGAAGGGAATCTCAGTGTAGTCAAACAAATGGACTTTGCTCCTGGGGCTTTTAGGGGGCTGGGGTGTGTTTGGAGGTCTATAAAACCCAGCTGGAGGAGCAGCTCTGACCTCTGGCACCGTGGAGGATCAGAGGGAGCAGGATCTACTAAGTAGGTGCCTGGGCCCAGATCGTCTGTGCCCCTGCTGGTGCTGGGTGTGGGCAGGGATGCAGAGGGGCCAGCACAGGGGAGGAGGCTGGGCAGGTGCAGCACCGTGTTTGCTAGTGCTGGGGAGTGCCCTGGCACGGGGAGGCAGGGCTGGGGCTGGTGACTGGTGGCTCCTGGGCAGAAGCCACCTGCATGTGTTCAGCTTTGTGCCATGGGATGGTTGCGATCGGCGTGCGTGCATGCACCGCCCTGCCACGGGCAGCAGCGAGAGTCTGGGCCACCTACTAATCTTCAAATGACCCTCAGGCTGGGTTTGTGACCTGCTGTCGCTGGGCCAGATGCCCGGTGGAGGGAGTGTCAGCCTGGCAGAGCCCGGTCTCCAAGGTGCACGTGCTGTCCGGCTTTCCTCCCTGGCTGCCTGCTGCGCTGCCTGGCCCAGGGCTGCCCCTTGCATGCTGCTTGACGTGTGAGCCCGTGTCTGTGTGTTTTGTCTCGCTCAGGACTCACTCCCCTGCTCTGAACCCCTGAAATATAACTTCGCTCCCAGCACCGCCCTCAACAAAACAGCTCGGCCCTTCGGGGCCGGCTCACCTCCGAACCCACGGCCTGGGCTGGTGACGAAACCCGTGACGTACGCGCCCCTGGCGCCCGCCTGCACCCCCCAGCACAACGGGTACGTTGCTGTCCATCCTGCTCCCTGAGGATCGGGAGGAGCCTGCTGCCCGGCCCTGCTGCGCCTTGCATGCCAGGCACTCTGGGTGGGAGCGGGTGACAGTGCCCGTGCCGGGGTCCCCGGTGGCTGGTGCCGAGGTGGCACAAGAGATCTGTCGCTCACAGGGACACACAGCCACGCTCGGGCCGGTCCCTCGCTCAGGGACGTGTCAGCCTGTGGGGACTCCTGCCAGGCTTGACACGGTGGCTGTAGCAGGACACTGGCTGGCATCTGCAGCGGCAGGGAAACGGTGGCTGGCTGTGACCACCAGCCGGTGCCTGCCTGGGGACGTCCCAGGCTGGTCCCCTGGCTGCAGGAACGGGCTGGGCAGAGTGATGGCCTCCAGCCCTGCCACGCTGTTCTCCCCCGGCTCTGCTTGGCTGCATGTGTCCGGCAGCTGCTGGTCCCTGCTCCTCCTGCCAGAGCTGCTGTGGTGCCCAGGAACTGGGCAATGGGGCGGGATGTGGCACTGACTGCCCTGGACATGCAGGGCTGTTCTGGGGGCTGAGGGAGCACAGTCTGGTCTGTTGGCATCTGCCCCTGTGTCCCAGAGTGCTCTCAGCCCTGGGCGAGCTGGGTGTGAGACTCAGGGATAGGGGGACTAATGCAGGCCGTAGGTGAGCTCTGGAAACTTCTTGGGTGCTGCAGGTCTAATTTCACCTTCCTTTTTCTTTCTTTCTCTCCTCCCTTTCTCTTTCCCTCTCCCTACAGGTGCTGAGCCTTGACAAGTCAGTAAGCCTTTTACCTGCTCTCTCTATCCTCCCTGCATGCCTCTTCCCTGCCAGTGCCCCGTCCTCTGGGGCAGGGCCAGCCTGGGGATGGGCAGCAGGCACTGCTCTGCCCATGTGGGTGGGTCACTCCTGGCACCAAACTGTGCAACCCAGTGTAGAGGGCCAGCGCTGCCTGTCTCTGCCAGCTGCTGGGGCCCTGGAGTGTCCTTGTGTGTGATCCATTCCCTGTTCCCCAAGATGTGGCTTGGCTGGGCGAGGGCTGATGCGCTGTGCTGGGCACCATGCCCAGGGCCAGGTGGCACTGCCATAGACGGCTGTGGTGCAGCTTCCCTGATGGTGTGGTTTTGACCTTGGCTTATTCTTGCTCCGTCCTTTCTCCTTCTGGCCCTTGGGGCCAGTTTCAAATTGCCAGGAGTGCTGGTGGTCATTCCAGAGTCAATCCTTCACGGGCCCAGCCTTTTTGGAGGAGGAGTTGTGGGGTGGGGAGCAAGACGAGGCGTCTCTGGTACTGATGTGCTGTGATTCTGTGCTGGGGAAGGTGGGGGACAGCCCCAGGAGATCTGTCAGATTTGACAGATGACTCTGTCACTCACAGGCAGCCCCCGCAGCTGCTGGCGTCCCCCAGCACCCCCGTGTGTGACCCTGTGAAGCTGCGGATGTTGGAGGACATTGACGACTCAAAGCCCCACAGCTGGACCTCCCAGTCCCGCTCCTTCCGCAAACTGGCCCGGCTGGTGGGCGCAGACAGCAGTGAGTTCCCACAGGGCCTGGCACTGGCTGACTGCCCAGCTTTGCCAGGGCAACTGGAACTGGATAAAGGCTTTGGTGCCTCGTGGCACTGGAGTGTTGGTTTTGGCCCTATGGGGCAATTGAGCCACACAGAGCTGCGTGGGGCTGTGTGGGCTCATGGTGGTGCCACTGGGCTGGGGCTGTGCTCTGCCCCTTGGCCAGGCAGGGCCATGTGTTGGGGCAGGTGGGCAGTGGGAGGAGAGGTCGTTTTCCCTTTCCCGTTCCTTTTCCCTTTCTGCTGTCTCTGGGCCTCTGTTGCCGCAGACTGACTCCATCTCCCCCTTTCTCTCCTGGTGTGCTCAGTGGAGGATGGTGAGGACGAGCTTGTTAAAAAGCCCAGGTAAGGGGAGCGTGTGCTGGAGCAGCAGCAGGAGCCACAAGGTGCCCACCCCGGGCTCAGCCCACACGCCTGGTTCTCTCTCACTGCTTGCAGTCACTCCGGGGAAGCTCTTTGCCCTGTTGCTGTTTCTTCTCTCCCTCTCCAAGAGTCGAGCTGTTGGTGGAGCTGCAGAGCTCGCCCTGCGCTCACCCCACAGTGGGCACCGCCAGAGCTCAGCCACTGCTCTGGCCATCACCTCTGGAGGGTCCTGCCCGGACACCCACCAGCCAGACAAGATGTCCTGTGCTGGGTAGGACCTTCTGGGCACTACTGGCACGAAGCTGGGGAGGCCAAACTCTGCCATTGCTTCTTGAGGAAAAGGGATCTGGAGAAGGCTGGTGCACTGACAACGCCTTGCTGGGGGTATTGGGAGGTGCTAGGCAGCAACTGGACAGTGTGCCGTGAGCCTGGCGTGGGGCTGCGGGATGGCAGGGCAGAGCTGGGTGAGTGTCGCTGACTTCTCCTAGTTCTGGAGTGCATTTGTGAGGGATGGGCTGAGCCGTGGTCAAATACTGAGTCTTGTGCTACCGTTTTTTCCAATATCACAGGGATGCCCGTGAGTCCAGCTGGGGCACAGTGGAGCAGTGGTGAGTGCCAGGGTCTGGTGAGGGCACCTTTGGCAGCACTGCCCTGTGCCGAAGCAGGGTCTGTGTTTGGTGCTGGCTGAAGCTCCTGCCCTCTGTCACTCACAGGCAGCCCCCACAGCCTCTGGAGCCCCCCAGCACCCCCGGGTGTGATCCTGGGAAGTTGCGGATGTTAGAGGACGCTGAGGGCTGGCAGCCCCGCACCGGGACCTCGCAGTCCCGCTCCTTCCGCAAACTGGCCCAGCTGACGGGCACAGATGGCAGTGAGTTCCTGCAGGGCCTGGCACTGGCTGGGGGTGTGGGACTGTTTTGGGGTAGCCAGAAGCTGGGAGAAGCAGTGGGGTGATGTGGCACCCAGGAGTTTGGGGTTTGGCCCCAAGTAACTCCCTGAGGGCAGCTGAGCCAGTGAGATCTGCCCGGGGCTGTGTGTGAGCTCGTGGTGGTGCCACTGATCTGGGCTGTGCTCTGCCCTGTGGCCAGACAGGGCTGTGCAATGGGGCAAGGAGATGTTGAGTGGGGAGGTTGGTTTTCCTCCTTTCCCTTCCTGCTTTTCCTGGACCTTGGTTGCTGCAGACTGACTCCATCTCCCCCTTTCTCTCCTGCTGCGCTCAGTGGAGGATGGTGAGGATGAGATTGTTAAAAAGCCCAGGTAAGGGGAGCATGTGCCAGGGCAGCAGCAGGAGCCACAAGGTGCCCACCCTGGGCTCAGCCCACAAGGCTTGTTCTCTCTCACTGCTTGCAGTCACTCAGGGGAAGCTCTTTGCCCTGTTGCTGTTTCTTCTCTCCTCTCCTTATCCTCCACACTTGTGTCCTCTCCTTTCCCTCTTCCTACAGCCAAGCTGTTGGCAGAGCCACAGACTCTGCCCTGTGCTCACCCCACAACAGGCGCTGCCAGTGCTCAGCTGTTGGTCTGACCAGCACCTCAGGAGGGTCCTGCCTGGACACCAGCCAGACAGGCTGTCCCCAAATGAGATGTCCTTATGCTGGGTGTGCAGGCAGGACACGCTGGGCACTGCTGGCACCGAGCTAGGGAGGCCAAGATGCAGCACAGTGTGCTGGTCACAGTGGGCAGGGGTGGCTGGTGGCACTGACAGCACCTTGCTGGGGGTGTCAGGAGTTGTGGGGTAGGGACTAAGACCAACCTGGGGCACGATGTCTTGTGGGGCCATGGAATGGCTGCAAGGCTGGTCAGGAGCGAACGCTGTCAGCATTTCCACAAGGCTCGTGTGTCTCTGGGGCTATGGATGCATATGGGGAGGGATGGGCTGATCAAATACTGCCTGCTGTGCCACCATTCTTTCTGATACCACAGGGATGCCCATGGGTCCAGCTGGGGCACGGGGCAACAGCGGTGAGTGCCAGGGTCTGGCAGAGGTGTTGGCATGTGCCGGGGCGTCTTTGGGGGTGCTTCCCTGTTCCAGAGCAGGGTTTGTGCTTGGTGCTGAGCTCCTGCCCCCTGTCACTCACAGGCAGCCCCCGCAGCTGCTGGAGCCCCCCAGTGACACTGTGTGTGACCCTGTGAAGCTGCGGATGTTGGAGGACATTGACGACTCAAAGCCCCACAGCTGGACCTCCCAGTCCCGCTCCTTCCGCAAACTGTCCCGGCTGGTGGGCGCAGACAGCAGTGAGTTCCCACAGGGCCTGGCACTGGCTGACTGCCCAGCTTTGCCAGGGCAACTGGAACTGGATAAAGGCTTTGGTGCCTCGTGGCACTGGAGTGTTGGTTTTGGCCCTATGGGGCAATTGAGCCACACAGAGCTGCGTGGGGCTGTGTGGGCTCATGGTGGTGCCACTGGGCTGGGGCTGTGCTCTGCCCCTTGGCCAGGCAGGGCCATGTGTTGGGGCAGGTGGGCAGTGGGAGGAGAGGTCGTTTTCCCTTTCCCGTTCCTTTTCCCTTTCTGCTGTCTCTGGGCCTCTGTTGCCGCAGACTGACTCCATCTCCCCCTTTCTCTCCTGGTGTGCTCAGTGGAGGATGGTGAGGACGAGCTTGTTAAAAAGCCCAGGTAAGGGGAGCGTGTGCTGGAGCAGCAGCAGGAGCCACAAGGTGCCCACCCCGGGCTCAGCCCACACGCCTGGTTCTCTCTCACTGCTTGCAGTCACTCCGGGGAAGCTCTTTGCCCTGTTGCTGTTTCTTCTCTCCCTCTCCAAGAGTCGAGCTGTTGGTGGAGCTGCAGAGCTCGCCCTGCGCTCACCCCACAGTGGGCACCGCCAGAGCTCAGCCACTGCTCTGGCCATCACCTCTGGAGGGTCCTGCCCGGACACCCACCAGCCAGACAAGATGTCCTGTGCTGGGTAGGACCTTCTGGGCACTACTGGCACGAAGCTGGGGAGGCCAAACTCTGCCATTGCTTCTTGAGGAAAAGGGATCTGGAGAAGGCTGGTGCACTGACAACGCCTTGCTGGGGGTATTGGGAGGTGCTAGGCAGCAACTGGACAGTGTGCCGTGAGCCTGGCGTGGGGCTGCGGGATGGCAGGGCAGAGCTGGGTGAGTGTCGCTGACTTCTCCTAGTTCTGGAGTGCATTTGTGAGGGATGGGCTGAGCCGTGGTCAAATACTGAGTCTTGTGCTACCGTTTTTTCCAATATCACAGGGATGCCCGTGAGTCCAGCTGGGGCACAGTGGAGCAGTGGTGAGTGCCAGGGTCTGGTGAGGGCACCTTTGGCAGCACTGCCCTGTGCCGAAGCAGGGTCTGTGTTTGGTGCTGGCTGAAGCTCCTGCCCTCTGTCACTCACAGGCAGCCCCCACAGCCTCTGGAGCCCCCCAGCACCCCCGGGTGTGATCCTGGGAAGTTGCGGATGTTAGAGGACGCTGAGGGCTGGCAGCCCCGCACCGGGACCTCGCAGTCCCGCTCCTTCCGCAAACTGGCCCAGCTGACGGGCACAGATGGCAGTGAGTTCCTGCAGGGCCTGGTGCCAGCTGGGGGTGTGGGACTGTTTTGGGGTAGCCAGAAGCTGGGAGAAGCAGTGGGGTGATGTGGCACCCAGGAGTTTGGGGTTTGGCCCCAAGTAACTCCCTGAGGGCAGCTGAGCCAGTGAGATCTGCCCGGGGCTGTGTGTGAGCTCGTGGTGGTGCCACTGATCTGGGCTGTGCTCTGCCCTGTGGCCAGACAGGGCTGTGCAATGGGGCAAGGAGATGTTGAGTGGGGAGGTTGGTTTTCCTCCTTTCCCTTCCTGCTTTTCCTGGACCTTGGTTGCTGCAGACTGACTCCATCTCCCCCTTTCTCTCCTGCTGCGCTCAGTGGAGGATGGTGAGGATGAGATTGTTAAAAAGCCCAGGTAAGGGGAGCATGTGCCAGGGCAGCAGCAGGAGCCACAAGGTGCCCACCCTGGGCTCAGCCCACAAGGCTTGTTCTCTCTCACTGCTTGCAGTCACTCAGGGGAAGCTCTTTGCCCTGTTGCTGTTTCTTCTCTCCTCTCCTTATCCTCCACACTTGTGTCCTCTCCTTTCCCTCTTCCTACAGCCAAGCTGTTGGCAGAGCCACAGACTCTGCCCTGTGCTCACCCCACAACAGGCGCTGCCAGTGCTCAGCTGTTGGTCTGACCAGCACCTCAGGAGGGTCCTGCCTGGACACCAGCCAGACAGGCTGTCCCCANTCTCCTTATCCTCCACACTTGTGTCCTCTCCTTTCCCTCTTCCTACAGCCAAGCTGTTGGCAGAGCCACAGACTCTGCCCTGTGCTCACCCCACAACAGGCGCTGCCAGTGCTCAGCTGTTGGTCTGACCAGCACCTCAGGAGGGTCCTGCCTGGACACCAGCCAGACAGGCTGTCCCCAAATGAGATGTCCTTATGCTGGGTGTGCAGGCAGGACACGCTGGGCACTGCTGGCACCGAGCTAGGGAGGCCAAGATGCAGCACAGTGTGCTGGTCACAGTGGGCAGGGGTGGCTGGTGGCACTGACAGCACCTTGCTGGGGGTGTCAGGAGTTGTGGGGTAGGGACTAAGACCAACCTGGGGCACGATGTCTTGTGGGGCCATGGAATGGCTGCAAGGCTGGTCAGGAGCGAACGCTGTCAGCATTTCCACAAGGCTCGTGTGTCTCTGGGGCTATGGATGCATATGGGGAGGGATGGGCTGATCAAATACTGCCTGCTGTGCCACCATTCTTTCTGATACCACAGGGATGCCCATGGGTCCAGCTGGGGCACGGGGCAACAGCGGTGAGTGCCAGGGTCTGGCAGAGGTGTTGGCATGTGCCGGGGCGTCTTTGGGGGTGCTTCCCTGTTCCAGAGCAGGGTTTGTGCTTGGTGCTGAGCTCCTGCCCCCTGTCACTCACAGGCAGCCCCCGCAGCTGCTGGAGCCCCCCAGTGACACTGTGTGTGACCCTGTGAAGCTGCGGATGTTGGAGGACATTGATGACTCAAAGCCCCACACCTGGACCTCCCAGTCCCGCTCCTTCCGCAAACTGGCCCGGCTGGTNTGCTGGGTGTGCAGGCAGGGCACGCTGGGCACTGCTGGCACCGAGCTAGGGAGGCCAAGATGCCGCACAGTGTGCTGGTCACAGTGGGCAGGGGTGGCTGGTGGCACTGACAGCACCTTGCTGGGGGTGTCAGGAGTTGTGGGGTAGGGACTAAGACCAACCTGGGGCACGATGTCTTGTGGGGCCATGGAATGGCTGCAAGGCTGGTCAGGAGCGAACGCTGTCAGCATTTCCACAAGGCTCGTGTGTCTCTGGGGCTATGGATGCATATGGGGAGGGATGGGCTGATCAAATACTGCCTGCTGTGCCACCATTCTTTCTGATACCACAGGGATGCCCATGGGTCCAGCTGGGGCACGGGGCAACAGCGGTGAGTGCCAGGGTCTGGCAGAGGTGTTGGCATGTGCCGGGGCGTCTTTGGGGGTGCTTCCCTGTTCCAGAGCAGGGTTTGTGCTTGGTGCTGAGCTCCTGCCCCCTGTCACTCACAGGCAGCCCCCGCAGCTGCTGGAGCCCCCCAGTGACACTGTGTGTGACCCTGTGAAGCTGCGGATGTTGGAGGACATTGATGACTCAAAGCCCCACACCTGGACCTCCCAGTCCCGCTCCTTCCGCAAACTGGCCCGGCTGGTGGGCGCAGACAGCAGTGAGTTCCCACAGGGCCTGGCACTGGCTGACTGCCCAGGTGTGCCCAGCTTTGCTGGGGTAACTGGAACCAGATAAAGGCCGTGGTGTGTTGTTACAGCAGGGCATTGGTTTTGACCCCATGCGGGCCCTCTGTGGCAGCTGAGCCAGCGGGAGCTGCCCAGGGCTGTGTGGGTCATGGTGGTGCCGCTGGGCTGGAGCCGTGCTCTGCCCTGGGGCTGGGCAGGGCTGTGTGTTGGGGCAGCGGGAGGAGAGGGCGTTTTTCCTTCCTTTCCTTTCCCTTCCCTTTCCTTCCTGCTGTGCCTGGGCCTCAGTTGCCGCAGACTGACTCCATCTCCCCCTTTCTTTCCTGGTGTGCTCAGTGGACGATGGTGAGGATGAGCCTGTTACAAAGCCCAGGTAAGGGGCAGCAGCAGGAGCCACAAGGTGCCCATGCCAGGCTCAGCCCCCACAGCCACTTCACCCTCACTGCTTGCAGTCACTCTGGGGGTGCTCTTTGCACTGTTGGGGGTTCTTCTCTCCCTCTCTGTCCCCTCTCCCAGACTTGAGCTGTTTTCAGAGCTGTACAACAGGCACTGCTAGCACTCAGCCACTGCTATGACCGTCACCTCAGGAGGGTCCTGCCCCAAGAACCCACCTGGGTAGGGTTGGCTGGTGACAATCACAACACCTTGCTGGAGATGTTGAGAGGTGCTGGGCAGCAACCGGTCTTGATGCTTTGCGTCTTGTGCGGCCGTGGAGCAGCTGCAAGGCTGCTGGTTGGCATTTCCACATGGCTGTGCCTCCATGGGGCTGTGGGTGCATATGGCAGGGATGGTCAAACAGTGACTGTTGTGCTGCTGTTGTTTCCAATGTCACAGGGATTCCCATGGGTCCAGCTGGGGCACAGTGGAGCAGTGGTGAGTGCCAGGATCTGGCAGAGGTGTTGCCATGTGCCAGGTCACCTTTGGGAGCACTGCCCTGTGCTGCAGTTTTGGGCAGGGTCTGTGCTTTGTGCTGGCTGAGCTCCTGCCTTCTGTCACTCACAGGCAGCCTCTGGAGCCCCCCAGCACCCCCGGGTGTGATCCTGGGAAGTTGCGGATGTTGGAGGACGCTGAGGGCTGGCAGCCCCGCACCGGGACCTCGCAGTCCCGCTCCTTCCGCAAACTGGCCCAGCTGACGGGCACAGATGGCAGTGAGTTCCTGCAGGGCCTGGTGCCAGCTGGGGGTGTGGGACTGTTTTGGGGTAGCCAGAAGCTGGGAGAGGCAGTGGGGTGATGTGGCACCCAGGAGTTTGGGGTTTGGCCCCAAGTAACTCCCTGAGGGCAGCTGAGCCAGCGGGATCTGCCTGGGGCTGTGTGTGAGCTCGTGGTGGTGCCACTGATCCTGGGCTGTGCTCTGCCCCATGGCCAAGCAGGGCTGTGCCTGTGCGATGGGGTGAGGGGATGATAGGTGGGGAGGCTGGTTTTCCTCCTTTCCTTTCTTGCTTTTCCTGGGCATCAGTCACTGCAGACTGACTCCATCTCCCCCTTTCTCTCCTGCTGCGCTCAGTGGAGGATGGTGAGGATGAGATTGTTAGAAAGCCCAGGTAAGGGGAGCATGTGCTGAGGCTGCATGTCCCAGGCAGGTGTCTGGGCACTGCTGGCTCTGCGCTGGGGATGCTGAGCTGCACTTTAACCTTTTGGGCATACAAGGGGTGGAGGAGGCTGATGGCACTGGGAAAACCTGGCTGTGGGATGTTGGGAGGTGCTGGGTGGCACATGCACCTGGGGCACGTTGTCCTGTGAGACTGGTGTGGCAGAGCTGGGTGAGTGCTGCTGGCTCATTTGCCCTCAGCCTTGCTGCTTCTCATGACTCTGGGCAAACTCTTTGCCCTGTTGTGGATTCTTCTCTCCCTCTTTGTCCTCTCCCTCTCCCAGGGCCGAGCTGGTGGTGGAGCTGCAGAGCCCACCCTGTGCTCACCCCACAGCAGGCACTGCCAGTGCTCAGCCACTGCTTTGACCATCACCTTGGGAGGGTCCTGCTCGGACACCCACCAGCCAGACAGTTTGCCCCTAAATGAGGTGTCCTTATGCTGGGTGTGCAGGCAGGACCTGCTGGGCACTGCTGGTGCCAAGCTGGGGAGGCCAAGATGCAGCACAGTGTGCTGGTCACAGTGGGCAGGGGTGGCTGGTGACAAAGCACTTTGCTGGGCATTTTGGGAGTCACTGGGCAGGGATTGTACCTGGGGCACGATATCTTGTGGGGCCGTGGAATGGCTGCAAGGCTGGTCAGGAGCGAACGCTGTCGGCGTTTCCATGAGGCTCGTGTGTCTCTGAGACTGTGGATGCGTATGGGAAGGATGGGCTGAGCCATGGATCAGCCACTGAGTGCTGTGCCACCGTTCTTTCTGATGCCACAGGGATGCCCGTGGGTCCAGCTGGGGCACGGTGGAGCAGCGGTGAGTGCCAGGGTCTGGCAGAGGTGTTGGCGTGTGCCAGGGCACTTTTTGGAGTGCTTCCTTGTTCCAGAGCAGGGTCTGTGCTTGGTGCTGGCTGAAGCTCCTGCCCTCTGTCACTCACAGGCAGCCCCCACAGCCTCTGGAGCCCCCCAGCACCCCCGGGTGCAACCCCGGGAAGCTGCGACTGATAGAGGACGCTGAGGACTGGCAGCCCCGCACCGGGACCTCGCAGTCCCGCTCCTTCCGCAAACTGGCCCAGCTGACGGGCACAGACAGCAGCAGTGAGTTCCTGCAGGGCCTGGCACTGGCTAGGGATGCTGGACTCTCTCTGGGCTGTCAGGGTGCAGCAGAGTCTGGAGTGGCACTGGAGTGTTGGTTTTCACCCCGTGTGGTCCCTGTGGGGTGGTTGAGTCAGTGGGAGCTGCCTGGGGCTGTGCGTGGTCTTGTGGTGGTACCGCTGTTCTGGGGCCTTGCTCTGCCCTGTGGCCGGGCAGGGCTTTGTTTTGGGGCAAGGGTTGGTGGGAGGAGAGGTTGGTTTTCCTCTTTTCCCTTTCCCCTCCTGCTGTGCCTGGGTCTCGGTCTGTGAGGACTGACTGTTTCCTCCTTTCTCTCCTGCTGCACTCAGTGGAGGATCATGATGATGTGTTTGTTAGGAAGCCCAGGTAAGGGGAGTGTGTGGCAGCAGGAGCTGGGGGGCTGCATGTCCTGGGCAGAACCCCTGGGGCATTGCTGCCTCTCAGCTGGGGGTGCCGAGCTGCGCCGTGGTGTCCCAGAAACAGCGGGTTGGGGGTGGCTGATGGCACTGGCCAAATCTCACTGGGTTGTTGTGATGTTTGGGCAGCACCTGGACCTGGGGCACAGTGTCCTGCAAGCCTGGCGTGGGGCTGTGGGGCGGCCGGGCCGAGCTCATGGATGTCACCAGCTTGTCAGGGTTGTTCCTTGTTCTGTGCAGCCAGGCAGGGGTGGTGCACAGCACCCCATTTTTTGCCTTTACCTCTCTGTGACACCTCCTGCCCTGGTGCCATGGTCCTTGGCTACCAGCTCTGCCCAGTTTGCTCTGACACAAAGAAAAGCTGGGTTTGTTGCCATCTCCTTTTTGCGTTTGTGTTGGAGAGGCACAGAGCCGCTGGCTCTCCCTCTCTCCCTGTCCCCCCTCTTTCGGTGGGTGGGCTTTGCCTCTCTAGCCCTGGCTTGCCCTGCCTGTCCCCAGCGCTGCTGAGCTGGACCCTGGGGCTCCCTGCATCAGGTCAAGTCCAGTTTCCCCTGCACCCCGATGAGACTGGGGGTGCCCATCACATGTTAGTAGGCAGCCAAAGTCTGTGTGGTCCCTGGGGTCCCTGGTCAGTCTGGAGCAGCCCAGAACCCTCCCTCCTGCCACTCCCCAGACCCCCCCAGTGGGTACCAGAGACCCTGAGGGTGCTGTGTCTTGGCAGGTCTGAAGGCCCTTGGCTCAGTACCTCATCACTAAACCAGCTACTGCTGGGCAAGGGGGCTTGGCCAGCTCCTTCCTGCTTGTTGGGGTGGGGAGCCCTGCCTGCACCCCCTGGGCAGTGGGGGTGAGCGGGGCAGGCTGGGTTAACTGCTTGTTCTGTAGCCAGGTCTCCGTGCCGGACCCGTCCCCAGGAGCAACGATGAAAACTGAGCCAGGACTGGGTGAGCAAAACATCTCTGGGCTTTTTGGGGAGGGGCTGCCGAGAGATCAGGAGCACTGTCCTAAAGACTTGTGTGTGTGTGTGCAGCCCCCAGGACCCCCAGTGCCACCCCCAGCCCCACCAGCCGCCCACCCTGGGCTGTGGACCCCTCGTTTGCCGAGCGCTACGCCCCGGACAAGACGAGCACGGTGGTGAGCAAGCACAGCCAGCCGGCCACGCCGACCCCCATGCAGAACCGCAGCTCTATCGTGCAGGCAGCTCAGCAAGCCCCCGAGGGGCCCGGCCGCACCCCGCTCTGCTACAAGTGCAACAAGGTCATCAGGTGAGCCCTGGCCGCCGCCGCCGCCGCCACGCCGGCATCCTGGGCCCCAGCGTGGCTGACGTGGCTCTGTCCTGCCGCAGGGGACGGTACCTGGTGGCGCTGGGACATTATTACCACCCCGAGGAGTTCACCTGCTGCCAGTGCAGGAAAGTGCTGGATGAGGGCGGCTTCTTTGAGGAGAAAGGCTCCATCTTCTGCCCCAAGTGCTACGACACGCGCTACGCACCCAGCTGCGCCAAGTGCAAGAAGAAGATCACTGGGGTGAGTGTCCCTCGGCCTGCCCTCCATCTCCTGTCCTTGCCCTCTGCTGTGAGTGCCTGGCTCTGTCCCTTCCCACCCCGGTCCCATCTCAGGGGATTCCTTGTCCCTTCCTGCCCTTGGTGGTCCTGCCCCTGGCTGACAGTGGCTCCCCTCCAGGAGGTGATGCACGCACTGAAGATGACCTGGCACGTGCAGTGCTTCACCTGCAACGCCTGCAAAACTCCCATCCGCAACCGAGCCTTCTACATGGAGGAGGGACAGCCCTACTGCGAGAGAGGTAGGACCCAGGGACCCCATGTGTCACCTCATGTGGCCCTGGGGCGCCACTGGGACTCAGCAGCTGTGCACAGGGGTGGGGGATGAGCTGCCCTGCTCTGCAGGGCTCCCCTTGGGCTGTGGGGAGCACAGAGACCCCAATCCCACAGCTCTGGGCCCTCCATCCTGCTTCTCCCTAGCTGCAGGGTAGTGCCATCGCTCCTATGTTGCCATGGCAATGAGGGAGGATGTACATCAAAGCGAGTGCTGCATCCTGGGAGATGAGGTTCTCCTCCTCCTCCCTGGAGCACTGTGGTGGCCGGGCCATCCTGCACCTCTCCTGGGTGCGGGGCATTATCCCACCTGGATGGGGGCTGGCAGCAAGTTGTCCCCAGGCTGTGCCTGTGGGATCCCGGCTGAGCTGCAGCCCTGCTCCCCCAGGATGAGCGGCTGTAATGCATGGAAGTGCTGACCTGGGCTCTGCCTTGCCTTGCAGACTATGAGAAGATGTTTGGCACCAAGTGCCGCGGCTGTGACTTCAAGATCGATGCTGGGGACCGGTTCCTGGAGGCGCTGGGGTTCAGCTGGCACGACACTTGCTTTGTCTGTGCGGTGAGCAATGTGCCTCCCTCCCCGGCTGTTGCAGGGGCCTGTGCCTCTCCCCGGCAATCCTGCTCTGGGGTGGGTACACCAGCAGCACAAGGGACCTGCTGACACAAGATTTTCCCCGCTTGCCTCCATTCTGGGGGCTTGGGACTCTGCTCTGAGCCTTCTGGTCCCTGGCAGTGCCCCGGGGCCGTGTGGAGTGGTCCTTGATCCCTGTGCGACACCGGTGCTGGGCTGTGGGGGATCCAAAGGCTGGCTCAGCCCCACAGCCTGACCACACCTGCACTCTCCTCCCCAGATTTGCCAGACCAACCTGGAAGGGAAGACGTTCTACTCCAAGAAGGACAAGCCGCTCTGCAAGAGCCACGCTTTCTCCCACGTGTGAGGGGTGGGAGTTCAGCTGTGCCCACGCGTGCCCCTGGCCCTGCATGCTCCTCTCCCCCTGCCCTGCTGCCCCCAGGGAGCCAGGCTGGGCCCTTGGCCCTTTCCCTCGCTCCTACCTCTTTCCTGGCAGCTCCTGGCTCAACTCCAGCCGGAGACAGTGCTGGCTCCAGAGCCGCTTATAGCTGGGTGGCTTCTTATATGCTTCTCGACTGGCCCTAGGAGCCCTGGGATGGGGATGCTGCATGGATCTCCTGCCCCTGAGCCACACAGCATGGTGGGCACAACCATGCTGAGGCTGGAATTGGAAGGGGTCTGCTACAGCCAGGCTGCTCCCTTGCTGCCTGGCAGCTCAGTGCTGGGGCAGGGATACTCCTTACACATCCCTGAATGGGTGAGGACCGGCCCCTGTCTCACTCTTCCCCACCTTCCCTGCTGTGTGCTTGGGGCTGGAGACCCAGCCCTGCTCCTCTGCTGGGGCCCTGCCCATGACAACCCACCAGCCACCCCTCAAACTGCTGTGGTGGCTTCCTGCCCCGGTTGCATTCCAGGGGCGTCTGTGCCTCGTGCCCCCCACCCCGCTGTGGCCCCACTGCTCCCCTGGGGCTGGCAGCACCCCCAGCCCAGCGTGGCCGAGCCATGGGCTGGCAGCGTGTGCTGATGGCCAGCCCAGCCGGACGGCTGCTCCTGCAAGGCTTGGGCACAGCTTCCTACCAAAGAGCTCTCTGCCACTGCCATCCTGGGCCCATCGATGCCTCCCCTCAACCCACACCCTCTGGTCGGGCTGCACTGATGTAGCCACGGTGCTTTTAGTGCCTTTAATAAACACTTCTCTGCAAGTGCTGGCTGTCTCCAGGCCTGTGGTTTTGCCGAGTGAGGTGCGGCCGGCTGGGAAGGTCATGCTCTGCTCTCATCCCGCTCCCTCTGGGGTCTGACTCAGCTCCTTCCAGCTTTCCAGGGAAAATCTTCGCCTCAGATTTCTCCTCTGCCCACGTCAGCCCAGGCTTGACCCCTTGTGTCGACTGGGTCATTCCTCTTGTATCAGGCACGACCACTAACGGAGGCACTAATTAATCTGGGGAGCAAAATGCAGCAAGGAGAGATGGGGAAGGGGTCAGACTGTAGTGAGGGTCCCTACATCCCTGGCAGTGTCCTCTGGTCCTTATACCCTGCCCCCGAGTCCTGTGGGAGGGGATGAGGAGTCACGGGGCACGCGTGGGCCACGCGCGCCAGCTCTGGGCGTTCTCCAGCGTGGAGCAGCCAAGCGTTCGCTCACGCGATGCAGCTGCCGTCCCGAAGGACGGGCGTGAGGCCGCGCCAGCACCTCCGGCTGGAACGGGCTCGAGGGCAGCGGGTGTGGGGAAGTGGGTGTTCTCCTCCCTCTCCACTCTGACAGCTGGAACGGTCATTAATAATTGCAGCTCTTACCGTGATGAGCAATTGTAAGGAAAATTGTCTTGCTCATCTACTGGAAGGTTCTGCCGGGGGCAGGAGCTGGCTGTGGGAAGCCAAATGCCTCCTGGCATCACCCAGATCTGGGCTGCGGTGCCACATCTTCTCACTGCCAGTTCCAGGAGTGCAAAAGCCCATCAAAGATGGGGCGAGGAAAGTCGAGTGATAAAGACAGGCTGGGGCTGGGCGAGGTGCTCAGGCTGGGGGACGTGTGAGCAATGGGATGGTCACAGTGAGGAGCAGCAGGACAGGGGTGCAGCAAGGGACAGAAACCGCTGGTGCCTGCCTGGCAGGGCCGGCGGGAGCAGGGCTGTGGTGAGTGCCCGTGTGTGAGTCCCAGCTGCGCAGCCAAGGTCAGGGGAAGCGCAGGGGAAGGTGAAGTGGCTGCAACCCCACGTGAGCCAACCCTGGCTCGGCCGGACAGCAGCCTGTGAGTGGAGGGCAGGAAAGGGGCAGGGGCACGCAGTCGTGCGGGACGGGGCCTGCTGGGGGGTAGCAGGGTCTGGGAACAGGTTCTGCCAGCTCAGCCCTGGGGTGCCCAGCGGTGGAGCAGGGCCAGGGCAGCGCCAGGGTCCTACAGCCAACCTGCTTCTCCCCCGGGGAGAGCCAAGCATGCCCTTGTGCCGCTGCAAGGTCTGCGCTCACGGGGGGCTTAGCTCCGTCTGGATGGTTCCCTGTTGCCTCTGGGCCCTCCTGATGACGCCTCTGCCACCCAAGGTGCCTCTGCGCTGTGCCAAGGGCATCTCTTGCCCACCAGCTCTGCGCACCATGTGAGGAGCTTGTGCACAGGCAGCGGAAGGAGGGTCTCGGGTGGGCTGCGGAGGTGGAGCCTGGGGAGGGGCTGCAGCCTCGCTGCTCCGAGAACAAAGCCTGGCGGCGGCAGGCTCAGAGCTCCCACCCCTTCCCTGAGCAGGGTCCCACCGCATCCACCCCCGAAGCCATCTGAGCCGCTTGTGGGGCGCCTGCCCCGGCCCCAGCCCCCGCGCTGGCCCCGGCAGCTGCTCCACAGCTGCTCCCAAACTCTCGCAGCCTCTTAGGGCGTCTCCGGCTCTGGTCTCGCTCGGAAATGCTGGTGCAAGGAGGGCGTGGGGGGAGCGGGCGGCACAGCCAGGGCCCGCGGCACCCTGTCCCATGTCCCTCTGGGGTCATTCACGGGCTGCTCTGAAGGGCTTGTCTTGGGACGGGTCACTCCAGCAACATCCCCAACCTGCAGGGATCAGGCCCTGTGCGCTCCCCACTGCTGCTCCGGCACAGAGACCCCTCCACCGCGGTGCTGGTCCAGGCTGGGGGCAGTGCCGGGGACAGGGAATCGCTGCCTGCCCCGGCAGGAGCGTTAGGACCTGGCTGGGAGCCTCTGCAGAGCCCTGCGCGGGTCAGTGTGGGTTCACACAGAGGCAAAACCTCCTGGAAAAGGTGCTGCCGAACACAGCCTGGCAGGGTCCTGAAGGGACCGGGGGCTTGGGAGCGGTGGGGCCACCCGGGTGCCGGGGCAGCAAAGGGGCCCCCAAAAAGGCTGTGTCCACTGACCCCTTGCGCAGCAGCGAGAGCACGGCTGGGTGTGTAGGGCAGAGCCTACGGTGCCGTGTCCTTGGAGAGGAAACTTCGGGCACGGGGGCTCGGCGTAGGGCAGCTGAGGGCACAGGAAGCCCGGTGTGCCATGGCCCCTGGGTGCTGAGGACGTGGGGCAGGGGAGAGTCTGGGGATGGAGAGGACCACCCAGCACGAGAGGTCTCCAGAGTGCAGGTTCCCAGGAGGGGCAGCACAGGATGCGGGGTCCCCAAGGCGGAGGAGAGCCCGGGATGCGAAATCACCGGGGGTGCAGGTTCCCAGGAGGAGCTGAGCCGGGCTTCAGTGTCCCTGGGGCGGGGGCTGGCCCGGGGCGCGGTGTCGCGGGGGCAGAACAGAGCCGAGGCTGCGGGATCCCGGGGGCGAGCGGTGTGCGGGGGCAGCCCGGGGCGGGGGCGATGCTGCCCGCACCCCCGGGGTCCCGGCTC
>VWZW01004397.1:62652-80505 GCA_013397115.1 Edolisoma coerulescens
GGTAGCGGCTCCCGGTCCGGGTGGGGTGAGGGCCCTGCGGTGCCCGGTGGGGTGATGTCACAGGCTCCCACAGTCGGTAGCCCTCCACTCGCCCTGGAGGTACCCTGGGGGTGCTGCCACCCGTTCCCCCAATGCCATCCCCAGCCTCCTCAAGGGGTGACAACTACGTGCTCCCCGGGGTGACGGCCAGCACAGGGACACCGGCAGGGAGGGCAGCCCAGCCGCTGGCAAGACTTTAACAGCCCCCGCCCCAGCCCAGGTGGCCACTGCAGTGGGACACGTGGCTCTGCAGGGCAGGGGTGCCAGCCTGGCCCCCAGTGCGCCGAGGGACCGAAACGGCACTGGGTGTCCTGGGGTCACCCCGCTCCCTTGGGTGCCATACCCCCAAGCAGACCCCTCGCCAGCCTGGCCGGGGCAGCTGTCCCTGAGCTAGGGCTCTCCCAGCCATTTGCCATCGGGAGGTTGTCACCAGCTCTTCTCCGCTGTAACTGAGGCCGGTGGTCGTGGCCAACATAGGAGACCCCTCTGGCTCCTTGCGACTGCGCCAAGCTTGGGGTCAAGAGTCCCCGCTGTCCCTTCGCTGCGCCCTGGGGCTGTGCCAGGAGCGGGGCAGCGCGGTTTCGGGGCGGAGCCGTGCCAGATGCGGGTGGGTGACGGGGTGTGGGTGCCCCACGCAGGCCGTGACCCCGCCGCCGTTTCCTCCCCGTGGGCAGGGTGGCAGGCGCCCGCTGCGGCGGCACACACGGCGCATTGTCCTGCCGGGGCCCGGCCGGAAGGACTTCCTCCATCCCGGCCAGGGGATGACCGGGGGAATCCGGGTGCTGGCAGCCCACTCCCCCCACAGCCGGGCATAGCGGCTCCGCTGTCTGGTGCCAAGCCCCACCACCTCGCTCGCAGCAGGGCCGCAGTGGCCATGTGTCCCCCGGCCCCCTCGGTTCTGGTCCCGACTCACCTTGCTGGAACTCGCCTCCTGCGATCCGACCTCACAGCGCGGCCACGGCAGCCGGGCACTGCCGGCTCGGTGGTTGTGGGGGTGCCCCAGCAGCACCCAGGGCGGGCAGGGGGCTGCGGCCATGCGGGGGGGCCGGGGTGCTCCCTTGAGGCATGGGGACCGCAGGGACGGGGGGCACGGTCGGGCCCACGGGCATCGTCAGGTCAGGGCAAGGGCGGGCGAAGGGAGCCAGGCCTCCGGCCCCGCCAGCGCCGGGGGCCGGGAGCTGCCTTCCCCTTCCCCTTCTCCCCACGGCGGCGGGGGGAGGCAGGCGGGGGAGCGCTCCCCGAGCCACATGGTGGGCTGGAGGAGGAGCCGTTGCCCCGGCAACAGCTGAGAGCATCCTTCACCCCTGAAAATGGTGTGCGGAGCTGCCGCCACAGCCCCAGAGCCCGGGGCACCGGGCAGGACCCCCAGAGCTCGCCTGGGTCCGTAGGATCCAGATCCACCCACGTCAGCTCTGGACATACACCAGCACCCCCTCACCTGCACGCTGCTACCCCCCAGCAAGGACAGGGATGGGGATGAGACACCCCCCCAAATGCTGGGCACCGCTGGGCAGGTGGGAACAGGCAGAACCACTTCCCTGCCCTGCTCAGGGCTGGCCACGGCTCTGTTCACCCCCCGGCCCTGCCCCAGAGCCACCCTGAACATGTGACAGACACACGAGCACGCTGGTGACCCCAGGACCTCGGTGCCCTATCCACCAGGAGGGCGGCACAAGCATCCTGACGGGTGCGTTTGGAACAGCAATCCCCAGGCAGTCCCCCTCCCCCCGCCTGCCTTCCTTCCTTCCACGGCTGCAGAAAATTCCTGGATTTTACCCCAAGATGCCCCCTCTGAGTGTGAGAACTCCTCCTCGGCCCGCTCCCATAGCAACTGTTCCCTAGCTACCCGGCCGCACTTGCTATTCTCATCCCAGTGCAGCTGCGTGTGGCCCCCCCGCGCTGCGCACGAGGCTGTCGCCGCTGCCACCAGCCCCGGACCCCAAACCCACCCTGCATCCCCGACCAGGCTGCCCCCCTTTGACTGCTTCACCCTTGGTGACCGGTGGGACCCTCACCCTGTGTCACCCTGCAGGGTCTCCCCTTGGAGGAGCTGTTCCTTGGGCTAAGGAGCAGCACTCTGTGCTGCCACAAGGTTCCCATTCATGGTGGCCCCCCTGAAGCAGTAATTCACCGTGACCAGAGGGCAGCAGGACTCTTGTCTCAGCCCCACAGCATACGTGTGACAGCCCAGGAGGGGCTGTGCTGGGGATGGACATGCCCCAGAGGGGACCACAGGAGGCACAAGCATCCCAACAGCACGAGGCCTCATACCTGTCGTGCCCCCACCGTGACCTAAAACATGCAGAAGACACTGAGGGTCATCTGTGGTACTCAGGGCCCAGCCAGCATCAGCCTTTTTGCCCGGGACGGCAACCCCAGCCCTTCCCTGCAGGACAGCAGCACCAGCAGAGCCCATGGCAGCCCAGGAACGAGGTCCCCGCTCCCCTTCTTACAGCCACCAACCCTGTATGGCCCGGAGCAGGGCCCCCATGACACGAGAGCAACACAAGGCACGGCAAATCTTTACACTTAACAAAAGGTTAAAAATTTAAATACTCTCCAACTTTAGTGCAAGGCAAGCAAATGATACCACAGGTCCAAGTAGGTGCTCAGCCCCCCTGGGGGGCCTGGCTCAGAATGAGCAGAGGCAGCAGCACACGCACGGACGCGTGTGCACACACACACGGACGCGTGTGCACACACACACAGAGGAAGGACGAGTTATTGCTCAGGACACAGCTGGGACAAGTGTACACGAGAGGGGACAGGACAAGCTGAATGGAGAGGTGGGCTGATCCCCACGCTGCTCCCCAAGGATGGCTCCTGCCCGTGGGTGCAGAACACCTGGGGACCCACACTAAGCTGGTCCCAGCCCACTCACTTTTGGGTCACAGCTTCACGTGACCCCGGGAAGGGACATTCCCTTTACCACAGCTTTGCTCCCTGAGAGCAGCGTCCTTTTATGTGTCTACTCCTCACCACAGAACTGGGCTTGGGAACGGCCACAGCTCTGGAATGCACAGGTCTGGAGCTGGTGGCACCGCACTGTCACCGTCCTGCAGCACGCCGGGGATCAGACCAACGCTTTGGCCGCAGCAGCAGCAGGTGCCCGGGAGTGGCCGTGTCCCGCCGTGCCAGCGGTCTGGAGAGGGGCTCGGGATCAGCTCGCCAGAGCTGGCAGCACGTGTGAGACGAGGCAGGAGGCAGCAGGCTCCAGCAGACAGGGACACAAGGACGAGGCAGTGACGCTCTGCTGCCAGGACGCAATGGGAGACGCTTTGGCACAGAGCTTTCCTGTGCCTCGGGGCTGAGCAATGGACTCCGCTGGAGCCAGGACACCTCAGCACAGCCAGGAAGGTCCAGGAAAGATGATTTAGACATCTCAAGGCACAGAAGGCCTCTGTCCAGGACTCCCTGGAACAAAGCTGGGACCGTCGCTCCTCCCATAGGAGGACATTTGTGCCTGTGACAGGGTGGGGGCAGTGCAGGCCCCCACCCATAGATTAAAAACCGACATGTGATATGTACAGACCGACATATATAAATATACATCAAACCTGCGGTGCCGCTTCGGCACCGTGGAATGTGTCAGCAGAGCTGCTCCAGCCTGGCCTCGGCCCACGCCGGCACGATCCCTCCCTCCCGCCCTGGGCCCGGGAGGGGAGCGGCGGCCGGCGGCAGCAGCACCATCCCAAGTGGCAGATTTGGAAGCGTCCGGGTTTGTCTCAGGGCTTGCCCGTGGTCAGAGGCACCTCAACCCAAGCTGTGTGCTGCTGCCAGCCTTGGAATCATCCTCACAGTCTTCAAATACAGACGTGTAAAACTGTAAACAAATCCACCTTGTGGGGCCACTGCGAGCGTGTCCTTCAGGCTGGGCACTCGAGAGAGGCAAGGGGGTCCCAGGGGCTGGAGAACAAGCTGTGCTCTACAGCCGGGTGGGCTCTTCCTCGCTGTCGCTGCAGTTTCCACAACAGTCCTGAAGTCAGAAGGGCAAGGAGAAGGAGGAGGGAGGGAGAGAGGAGCACAGCAAGCAGAGGGTGAGCACGGTCACACAACCCAGCCTACAGCTGCCCTCTGGCAGGGACGGGCCAGGCCTCCCCCCCAGCCTGAGTGCGGGAGAGCTACATGGAGGCAAGGGGCTGGAGGGGACCCCCAGACTGCAGAGAACAGTCCAGCTGCATCTGGAGGTGCAGCCCCTGGCAGACAGACTGGTGAGCACGCAGCTGGCTAGCTCAGAAGCTGTGAGGAAGCTGGGCTCCGGGGACTGCAGCCACCCAGGGACACAGCTCAGTGCCAGCACAGACGCTCGGCCCCGCCCAGGGCTCAGCTGGCCACGAAAGCAGCTGAAGCCCTTTTTGCTGAAATGGGAGTCTGAGCACGGGGCAATGCCAAACCCTTCACAGTTTCTCAACCCTTCTGTGTGTCCCGGACATCCGGAGAGGAGTGAAGGAAACTTCCCACAGCCCCCCTGGGAGCAGAACTCCCAGCAGCGGCAGTGCAGGGGCAACTTTGGCTCAAGCTGAGGGCAAGGCCTCCCCCACAAAGGCAGCAAGAGCAGGGATGCGGGATTAGTGGCTCAGGGGGCAGTTAGAACAACAAGCAGGTTGTGCTCTGCCAGGGGAAGGGGAATAGGCACTGAAGGATAACACTCCTCTTTCCCAGATCTTGCCATGTCCGTGGGCCACCGGGTATTTCCCTGAGCAGAGCAGCCAGGAGTGACTGCTCACCTCTGGAAAGAGAAAACACGTGGGAAATCACAGCTCAACCCCTGCTACAAACTGCTGCCCATCCTCTGGCAGGTCCTGCCTGCCTCGGGAAGGGCTGGGTATCCCCAGAGCTGGCTCTGGCTAGGGCAGCCCACTGAACTGCAAAGCACAACTCGGAGCTTGCCAAGGAGCAGGAGTCAGCACCAGGTGGCTGAGTGGGTCCAGAGCCAACCATGCTGGAGTCCTGCAGCTGCACACAGCTGCTGAGAGGCAGCGGCCCAGGCTTTGCCAGGCCTGGAAAGAAGGCAAAGACTGTCCCGGGCAGAGGAGACAGGCAGACAAGCAAGCCCACAGCAGCTGCAAGACGTCTCTGTTCTCCTCATCCCTCGAAAGAGCTGCTCTCCGCCTGGCTCAAGATCTGGCAGAAGTGCTCTGGGGAGCCCAGACAGCCCATTCCAAGAGCAAGGACTCATTCAGGGTTGGTATTATTCATGTCAGAAAGGAGATGATTTATTATTTTAGAGTCTTCAGCATCCCTCTGCCTGGGTGATTCCAGCATGTTTAGCCAGGACACTCCTTCCCAGCCCCCTCGACTCCCCCAGCATGGCGAGTGCCAGCCAGGCAAGGGCTGGCTCCCTGCAGCCTTGCACGGGTGCCCGAGAGCCCTGGGGTCTGGCCACCCAACACTGGGGGAGACTGCTCGCTGCCCTCTCGTGCCCACCTCCCTGCCAGACCTGCCAGGCACAGGCAGGAGCAGGATCATTGTTGCTGGGAGACTGGCTAGGGAGGAAACGCTGGGCAAACCCTTACCTGTCTGCTGAACAAGCGCTGGAGTAACCCTTTTTTGGGCTGTGGAGAAGGCTGCCCCTTCCAGTCCAGGTCTGGGGGCACTGTGCCATCTGTGCTAAAGACATTCAGCTCCTTAAAACACTCCGTCTCGATCATCTGGGAGAGGGAAAAGAAGGCTGCAGCAGCTGCCACATGGAGCCCATCACCGAGGGCCCAGCAGAGCATGAGAGCAGCGGGGACAGCATGGGGACATTTCCCTCGGCCATGGTGGGCACAAGCAGGAGCAAAGACCTACCTCGTTCTGCCAAGGAATGGGCACACTCCCCGTGGCAAACTTCTGGTAGAAGTCATTGTCTGTGGGCTCCAGCTCCACTCCTTTCACCGTGGAGAACTGCTCGATGTCCAGAACATCCTTGCAGTAGATGGCCTGGGGCTACGCAGCACAAAGATTGCTCTAATGCCAGGCTCCACCTTGATGCCACCACCTCCAACTGTTGCTCACGGCCAAGCCCAGGCCACCTCTCCCTGCAGCCCAGAGCTTGCTGGACCCCTGTTCTGCCAGGTCCAGGGAAGGGGATGGGCCCCATCTCCCCATGCCAGGGCTCCCTCTTCCCTTGACAGCACCAGTGACTGAAAAGGTCAGGACTTACATCTGGCTTGAAGGGAGGGTCCAGCATGCCTGCTTCCAGCCTCCTGAAGTTGAGGTGCTTGAAGAGAGGGTGTTCCTTCACCTCCTTGGCCCCAGCTCCTCGGCACCCCAGGCGCTCCAAGGGGTCTTTGCACAGGAGCTGCGACACAAAGGAAATCAAGGTCCTGGGTGAAGGGTGCTCTGTGCAAGGAATGAAGGCACTCTGAACCCTCCTGTGCTGCCTTATCAGAGACAAGGGAACCTGGCTGTCACCTCTGCAGGGAGCAGCCCCCAAGTTCTGCTGCTGCACACACGGAAGTGGTGGGAGTGAAGGGACAGGGCTGCACACCCGTACCATGGTGCAGAGGGAGCGGGCGCAGGGCGAGAACTTCTCCGAGTACTCCTCCTGCACTTCCTTCACCAACCGCTCCACCTCCTCCCGCTTGATCTTCTTCTTGCGCTGCTGGAAGGGGGACTGGCCCTCGATCATCTCGTACACCAGGCAGCCCAGAGCCCACCAGTCCGGGCTGAACGTGTAGCGCTCGTTCTTCACCACCTCCGGAGCTGCAGAGGAGCAGGGGTGAGGGATGTGTGAGGGCAGGGAGAGCACATCTTTTGAATCACTTTTTGCTTAAGCCAGGGTCACTTACCCATGTAGCCAACTGTCCCCACCCGGCCCTTGATTGTTTGGCCCTCTGGCACGTGCACAGCTAGTCCCAGGTCTGAGATACGGATGTGACCTGCATAGAGGAGGGGACAAGTTAACAAGACAAAGTCAGGGGCAGTGTTTGAAGCTGCCGAAAACACAGGGTAACCCTGGTTTAAGCAGAGTAAGAAAAAACTCAGGCTCAGGGCTCCTCTTGACCCTGCACTCACCATGGTCATCCAGCAATATGTTCTCTGGCTTCAGGTCCCTAGGAGGGAAGGGACTCGATTAGCAAGAAGCCTGTTGTCGAAGCAAAGGACACAAGCAACAGCCACAAGTCCCAGATAAGCAACTTTAGGATGCACACAGATAACCTTCCCCTCACCCTCTGCCCCAGAGCTGACCCTGCAATCTCTCCCCTCCTGGGCAGAGAGGTGGGACACAACAACCTTCAACCCTCTGCAGTGAGCCTGGAGATGGTTCCCTCTTTGCAGGTGCAGAACTCACTATGGGGTAGGCCATGCAAGTGAGAAGGAGCAGAGGCTTCTCTGTTTATCCTGCCGTGGGACAAGGTAGGACCAGAAGGGACTTCCTGGCCAGTGTTTAGCCATGCTGTCTTAACACTGCATCACACCCCCATGAGTACAGTCAATCACCTTGTTCTCCCTCCTCCCCAGCTCTTGAGCACGTTGGGGCAGCCTACCCTCCTTTGTTCTAGTGTCAATACTGCCCAGGGAGTTCAGTGCCTGCCCTGAGACATTCACAGCATGATCACATCCTGTTCTTGGCGATCATTTACCAGCACAAGGAAGCCAAGCTAAGCTCCCCCTTTCTCCCACAAGATCAGCTTTCTGTTCCCGACTCCTTCACTCAGCTCTGTGCTGCTTTTAAGCCTTGAGCTTATTTTCTTGAGCAGACAGACCCAGCTGGGCTGGTAAGAGCAGCAGGAACCCTCTTGCTGCTGCAGGCCTTACAAGCTCTCCCAGCAGGGACCAGGCAGCACGCACCTGTACACTATCCTTTCCTGGTGCAAATCCTCGAGGCCACAGCAGATCTCAGCAGCATAGAAAGCTGCCCGGGGCTCCTCAAAACCAGCCTCTCCCATGTGGTAGATATGGAACTTGAGGTCCCCTCCATTCATGAGGGTCAGCACTAGGCAGAGAGCATCTTTAGTTTCATATGCATAGGCTAAGCTCACCTGCAATTCAGGGCAGAAAGGCTGTTAGAAGACACAGCTGGAAGAGGGAGGTGCCCACACTCCCATGGACACTTTGCCACCCAAGCAGCCACTCACAGGCTCTGGACTGGGCCTTTGCCAGCAGAGGAACTGTGCAAACCAAGGGAGGACATGGCAGTGCCCAGCAGTCCCAGCACACACCCAGCTTTCCTCAGATAGGGAGGACACTATTTTCCCAGCCAGAGCTGCTTCCCCTCAGGGGCAGGCAGCACCCAACAGCAATGCTGGGCCAGCATCTGATGAACCCTGTGCGAAGGGAGGCTCAGGCTCCCCACCACACAGCTCAGGGCTGGGCTTCTCCCCACCCCACTGTCTGGAGAGACAGTTCTCACTGTTTACTTGTGCCCCAAAAGTCACAACGTAACACCAGATGGGTGTTTGGGGCTGACTTCGGGGGCATTTACAGCACGTTGTGGAGGCAGTAAAGGTCCTGCCAGACTCGAGCCTTGTGAGAGATGTGTAGCCACCAGGACCCTGCCCCATGGGCAGAGCTTGCTCCTGCCTCTCCACACCAGGGGAGGAGCACAGAGGTGCCAGGCTGGCTGGTTGGAGGAAGCATCAACCATCGCAGCAAAGTGAGAGCAATTCCTATGTACTTACTACAAACCTACTGTTCACTTTTTCCAGGATCTGTTTTTCATTCAGGGCCATGGCTTCTCCCTTCCTCTTTTTGATCCTTTTCTTCTCCAGTTTCTTGCAGGCATACATCTTCCCCGTGGCACGCACTTGGCAGGCACACACCTGGAGGGAGGACAAGGCTCAGCACCCTCCCACTGCCATTTCCAGAGTGGGGGTTTAGGTTCTGCTCTCAGGAAGAGGCACAGGAAGGCAAAGAAGCCCATTGTCAAAGCAAAGACACAGGGAACAGTCACAGCTCCAGATGTCACAGAGAAGCAGGAGCCAGCTGTAATGCCTCTAACACCTTTAGCAGCACCATGGCTGGTGCCTGGAAAGACAGAAGGCCACTCCATAAACAGAAGGAAGCCTGGCAGGAAGCTTTCAGGAGTGCAGTCTGCCCTGTCAAGACACAGGGAACAGACCTGACCCTGCTCAGTTAGCAGTAGGCACAACAGGGCTCATGCTAAGAACCCTGCACAGCACCTCCCACACCTCCAGAACCTGGAGAGAGGTGAGCTCCTGCCTCTCAGGGAGAGCTGACAGGTCATGCAAGGCCCAAAACAGCCCAGTGCAGAGCCCCCACAGCCCACCCAGCCAGCAGCATCTGTCTCCAGGTGCTGGAGCAGCTTGTGGCACCCTGATGGCCAACCCAGGTCTGCCTCTGGCAGCAGGCAACAGTGACTGTCTGGTACCCTGAATGCAGAGGAAATGGTGGTTACTCACCTCCCCAAAACCGCCCTTACCCAGCACACGGTACTGGCGGAAAGTGTTTTTGGTCACTGGCTGCCTGTGAGGGAAAGGAAACCAGAGTGAGATGTGAGCAGGGAGAGAGCAGGGGCTGAAGCCCAAGCCACCTCCATGCCCTGGCCTGAGGGACTGTGGCTCAACCCAAACCCCTGCTCAAGAGGGCCTTGCTTCCCCACGAGGCAAGCAAGGCTGGGGCTGCTGCTGGTGCCAGTAAAGGGCCCTGAGGGACAGCAAAGGCCAGGTTCTTGGCTCCTGCCAGGGCCCAGCACGGGAAGGAGCCCCAGGGACCCCTCAGGCAGGCTGTGTGAGGAGGGTGCAGGTTTCCCAGCGGTGCGGGGAGCGTTACCGTTCCAGCCATTTCCACTGCAGGAAGCGGCTGAAGTACAAGCTGTCGAGGTAGTCGGCAAAGGGAGCCACGCTCAGGTAGTCGTGGATAAGCCTAGGAGAGAGCAGAGCCAGCACGGTTCCTGAGAGCTGATCAGAGCCCTGGAAAAAGCCAGCAGCCCCAGGAAAGAGGAGGTGAACAGCCCCAAAAGCCTGTTTACTCTGCCATCCCCTCACCCAGCCTGGTGCTGAATCACCCACGTAGCCCTGGCCCAGAGAGCCCCGCTCCGTGCTAAGCCTGATGCAAAAGGAAGGTGCGTTGGAGGCACCACCGTGACAAATGCAGCGCCCTGGGACCGGGCTGGCACTGCTAATTGTGGCCTCTTGGCACCAGCCAGGGCTGCAGGACAAAGGGGGACAATGGGACTCTTTGCAATTGCCCTTCTGCTCACAGGGCAAACGTGCACACAGGCTGTAATCAGCTGCTAGCAACATTCAGCACCAGGCGCTGAGTTGTTCATTATCGGATGAACATCCAGCACAAAAGGCCACAGGGGATCCTGCTCCAGAGAGCTAACTGCCTTGGAGAGCTGTGCCAGGGCTGCCCAGCGGAGTGAGGAGCCTTAGACACAGTGTCTAGACTGGAAACACGCATCAAGGAGAAGCGGATGGGCTCTCCCCTTTCAGAGCTTGCCAAGAGCAGGCAGGGCCCAGCCCGGAGGCTCTGCATTCAGACACGACACTGGTTACCACACACGGAGCTAATGCTCCCCAGAAGACTGCAGCAAATGTGTTGCCACAGCCCTGCACTCAGTTAGGCAACACGCTCCGGCTACTGTGCAGGGAGGGAGGGGTGAGCCTGCGAGCCTGGTTTGCCCAAGAGCTTCCGCTTCACACCCGGAGCCAGGACCTCGGCCCCTGCTTCTGCCATGGGAACAGAGGTGACCTTTGACCCCTGCAGCAGCAGCCAGAGTAACCCAACCTCAACAGCCACTTCTGTGGCTGGCAGGACAGGACAGCTGGCACAGGACTGCGGCCATCGGCTCAGCTCGGCAGGAGCCTACGGGATCCTGGCACAACACTGGGAACGGCACTGCTACAGGGTCTTCCCAAATGGCAACTCTGACTGGGAGGACTGACAGATTTCTGCAGCAGCTCGTGGCTCCCAGAGCACAAGATCCTTGTGCTCGTTTTCCTGGAGCTGGGCTGCAAACTGCTGGCCCAAAACTGCCCAGGCCACAGCCTTAGCACCAGCCCTCACTCTCCCAGAGGAATGGACCACGAGGAACAAAGGTGAGTCAGCTGCAGCATCATCCCTGTGCTATGTGTGACCTGCAGGCACAGCCCAGCCCCCCAACTTACTTAGTGCATTCCTTGAAGAGCTCCTTGGAAGGTTCCTGCTCCAGCCTCTCACAACAGGCATCCACCAGTTGTGAGGGAACTTCAGGCACATGGTCCTCACTCTGGGGACAAAGGGATGGAGTCAGACACAGGGAGCAGAGCCCAAGGGTCCTGCTTTAGGGTCAGCAGGCAAAGCAGTGTGGTGGCTTGTGAGGTGGTGTGGTGGCTCAGCACGCTGGCTGTGGCAGGACATGGGCAATGTCAGCTGTTGGCTTTCCAACTGTTCTACCCTTGCAGGCAGCAAACACAACCCTCTTACTCACGTTTGGCTTCAAGTACTTTTCAATCAGGTGCTGCCCACATTCCTTCCTCTTCTCATCTGGAGCCACTTCGTACCCTGCCTGCAGAGAGCAAACAGTGTGAGGGGCAGGTCCAGCCAGGAACCCAGCCTTGCTACTGGGCAAGAGCTGTGGAGCAGCAACACCCTCTGCCCAAAGTCTCCCACGCTTTCCTTGAAAACCAGATCTCCAGCAAACAGCTCCCTAAGCAAAAGCCCAGCCCTATGTGGGCTGCAACTCACAGGTTTTCCCTACAGAAAAACCCTGTGTGCCCAGAAGCACCTGCTGGAGCACCCAGCCAACCAGTTGGTGCCCAGGGTGTCAGGAACATCCCTGTCTCCCCCAGAGAAGCCTGACGGGCTTTGCTCTTACCACGGCATCCAGGAACTTGACGCAGCGTGAGAGCTCGGGGCGTGTCTCGCAGAACTGCCGGAAGAGCATGTGCCCAATGGGCTGCTTCTCGCACAGGCTGTGGTAGTCCCGCTCTGCAAACGTGGAGAAGGTCACTCACTGCCAAATCCCAAAGGAGCAGTCCCAGCCCACCACCCTGGCCAGGCAGCAGTGGGGGAATTGTGATTCCTCAGCCGGGCTGCTGACAGGTGCCACCAGCCTGAGACTCCCAGGAGAGTGAGGCACACCCAGTGGGACGAGGGACATTGCTGAGGTTTTACGTTCCCCTGTGGAAGACCCTCTTCCCTGAAAGAGGATTGATCTGTTCTGTTCAGCCTGAACCTCTTGTTCCTAGCAAGGGACCTCCATATCTCCTGCTTCCCTAAAGGCTCTCTCCTCCTCTCTCCACAGAGATCGACCAACTACTCCAGACACACAACTCTCCTTGGAACATGAGGAACACACCAAGCTTATCTCAAGGCAGATCTTCCAGGTCAAGAGTTGTTCTGATGACTCCTTCAAACCACTTGTATCCCCAAAGGCGCTGCTGGAAGCAGCAGCATCAAAATGGGAGGCACCATTCCCACAGATGTCCTGCTGATGTGCGCACAGCAGTCAGAACTCCCCGCTCCATGGGACAGCCACTTGCTTGTACATCAACTCCTACTGCCCTCCAGAGCTCGCAGATTCCTCCTACCCCTCTCTGAACTCTGGCAGCCCAGGCACAAACCCCTTTGACTATCCAGAGCACTTCCAGTTCTGTTTTTTTCCTCCCCTTCCACTCACAAGACGTTGTCTGATCGCAGGCCAGAACACATTTCTGTGGCAGCCACTGCCACCGAGGGCTGGGGGCTGCCTGCAGCGCAGATGCGCAGCCACCCAGGGGATCCCAGAGCTGGGTACTCCCAGCCTTCCCCTTGCTTTTGCAGCAGTTTCTCCCGAGGAAGCTGCAGCTTCCTGAGGGTGCAGGAGAGCGCAGAGCCAGGCGGGCTGTGGTGGGGGAGGAGGTGGCCTCGCCAGCTCTGCCGAACCAGCCGGTTTCCTTGTGTCTGCAGGGGAAGGAGTTCCCTGCAGCTGGGGAGGACCAGAGTTTGCTGTCAGCGAGATCAGAAGCTTTTGGCTGCCCTGGTGGCTGCCCAGGCTCACACAAGGTCACTCCCTGTGGTCAGGGCACAAAAAGCTTAATCCTAGAGTGGGCAACCAGCCCACCGTGCCCACGGTCCTGCCAAGACTCTGGAATAGGAAAGAAATGCCTTTCGAGCAGGCTGTGAGGTGAAAAGAAAGACACCCCAGCCAAAGAGTGCCCAAGCACAAGGAACAGGGTCATCTCTCCCATGGGAAAAGCAAGCAAAGCTGCTGCCACTTGGGTCAGAGCACTCCTCACGTGCCTCTCCAAGGCGAAGTGAGACACGGGCGGTGACAGCTAGGAGGGACTGGCTTCCCAAATCTTCACAAGGCCACTGTCCTGGGTAGCAGGACAGCAGAGACAGAGACCACCAGCACTCACCGCTGGCAAACGGGGGAAGTTCAGTGCTGGAAAATGTCATGACAGCCACAGGAAGGGTGGCTACAGGCAGAGAATGGACAAAAGCTGAGGGCATGCAAGTCAAGGAGGCAGAAGGGGTTTGGATGGTCAAGATGGGAGCTGCAAGGAGAGCCCAGGCCAGAGCTGTGTTCAGCTCTCAGACCTTGCTCCAGAGAGGCAGCCAGCAGCAAATCCAAGGCTGGAGTCTCCATACAGCCACACCTGGCTGTGAAGCCAGGCCTGAGAGATGGTGCATGGGGTGTATGGCAGAGGGAGGTGGGGACAGCCAGCACTGGGCTGCTGTGAGCTTGAGGGTTACAGTGTGGATGAGTGAGGTTGAGTTCCTCCAAATACTACCGTTCCATGGGGCCCAAAGGATTGCCAGGACTGGAAAACCTGGGCAGGGCAGAACTGGCAATTTGAGCTGCAGAAACCTCCCAAAGCCATTTGTTTCAGTGGCACCTGTTCTGAAACAAGGCCAGCACTGTGCCACTCTCCAGCTGGCAGCTGAATCCGGATTGAAAACTTGAACAAGCTCTCCTCTTCCCAGGAAGCAAAGCACTTGCACCCTCTGTGCCCCAAAACAATTTCACATGATCTCAGGACCAAGCCTGCTGCACAAACAACATTAAAACCATGAAGAGTACAAAGTACAGAATGAAAATGACAGGCCAAGCCCTGCCCAACTCCAGTTCTCATCCACACCACACAGCAAGAGCCCAGTTTGCCTGAGAAGAGCTGCTGCTTGAATGTTAGAAGCTGAGATCTGTGGAGCTGAGCTGAATCCAGCCAAGGGAGAACAGAGGACGTTAGCAGGACCTTTGTTATTTTTGCAAAGGCACCCCAGAGTGACACTCCAAAACTCTGCAGCACGGAGCAGGTCTGTTTGCACACAGAAGGTGATGTTCCTCTAGTGAAGCTCATCACAGTCTCACAGGCGTATGGGTACATCAGCAGCCACTTACCCATCATCTCTTCCCTACACCCCAAACTCCAAACAATCCTGGCTGAGATTTGCCCTGTTCTATGTCCCTGACACTCAGCTTGGGGTGCACAACTCCCACACACAGGCTCGCCCCCCAGCTCCCACCACGCCCTGCATCTCACCCAGGGTTTGCCGAAGGTCCTCGCAGAGGCTGATGTGGGGGAACTGCAGCATCTGGCGCCATTTCTTGCTCTTGCCTTTCCGGTTTCCTCCACCACCTGCAGGGCACACAAAATCAGCGCCATGAGTCAGGAAGCAAAGGTGTCTGACTGCAGCCCAGCCTTGCCAGGAGCTGAAGAAGGAGCCTCTCTCTAAGCCCAGGCAAGGAAAACAAGACCAAAGTGGTACCACCATCTCCTGGTGGGACAAAAGTGTTGGAGCCTCGATGGCCAGAGGAAATGGGCAGACCAACCTCTGGCTACTGAACAAATCCCGAACAAGAACTTGAAGACCTTTCATGATTGGAGAATCCCAGCAGGGGCAGAGTGTCCACAGCCACAGCAGTTCTTGGCTCCCAGGCCTGTCCCCAGCACCTCTGCATAACTAATCACCCCTCCAGGCCATGCCTTGCTTGGTGTGAAGCTCTTCCTGCTGCAGTAAAGACGTTCATGCCACCTACTCATTCCAGACTGATTGCTTACTCCAGGGAGGGGCTCTCAGAAGGAGGACATGAAGCTGGGAGACAGGAATTCCTGCTCTAATCCTGGCTCCACAGACAACTCGCTGTATTGCCTGGGGCTCATCACTTCAGTTTCCCACCTGTGAAGTGGGGACACTCCCACCTTTCTCCAGAGATAAGCCAGCCTCAGAAAATCCAGATCCAAGAACCAGATATTATTCCAGCTTCAGCTGCTAGAGTAAATGCCCAGTGCTGTAGGACAGGGTGGGAAAGCTTCTAGATAGACCAAAAAATTTACATCACAGCAAGCACTAAGTACCGATTGCTGGGATCAGCCAACCTCCGGGGATTGCTTTCCTGGTGCCAACACACACAATTTCCCACCTCTCTTCGGAAATTCATTAAATCACCCTGCCAAAGTGGTCGGGCCAAGAGTTGGGCCAAAGGCCCGGCTTTCTGAAATCACAGAGGGGTTGAACATAATTTATCAGCTCTTGAGAAACAGTTCCATAACACTTTCCTCCACTGCAGATGCAGTTCAGCCCCAAACCCTAGACACAGTCCCCTGGCATCCAGCTCCCTGTGCCACAGGAGGCCCTGGATGGACAGACAGGTGGGATGGGGCCATCCTGGTCAGCCTGGTGCCAGCCCCAGGTCCGAGCCCCTGGCACGCCGTGGGTCCCTGCACTGCATCTGCCCCGCACCAGCAGCTGGGCCGCACGATTGTACAAACTCAGGAAGGAAGTGACTCAAGGGTAAGCACGGCTGGAAGAAACCAGCGGCGCAGACACCTTCTTGTCAGCGACAATGCAGCGGATGGGGGCAGCGAAACGAGGGCAGGGGAGGACAGGCCATCCTCACCCCAAGAGAGCTCAAGGAAAGGCAGAGCGAAGCCCCACAGCACCCGGAGGTTGCATTTCCTTGAGCTGTTTGCTTTGAAAGGAGGCTCCAGCGCCCTTCACGGGCGGTTCTCCCCCGCCCTCCCAGCGCTGTGGCCGACAGTCCAGCGGGGAGCTGGGCTCCTGCACAGCAACCTCCCAGCACCCCTGGTTTGGGGATGGGGCAAGGGGTGGGCTGCCTCCACCCAGAGCTCACCAGGAGCAAGCTTCAGGGTTGATGGATGAGAGCTGGTCTGTTGTCCCTCTGTCCGGGCAAGGGGGACAAGGATCCTTCACCTTTCCTGGGCCAGACCAAACACAGAGCATGGTCGTGCTGTGGCAGCAGATGAAGGTGGCTGTCAGCAGCCCCTCAGCACATCCCAGCTCAGCTCTGCACTCCCACACCAACCTAGGAAGCTCCAAAAAGGCCGGGCTGGAGCAAAGAACCCAGCCCTGTTGGATCTGGCCTGCAAAGTAGCTCTGTCCTGTCACAGAACCTGTCTGAGCTCACTACAGCCACCCAGCCACAGGTGGGAGAGCATGGACAGGCAGCACGGACACCTACAGCTCTCACAGCCCAAGAACCACCTGGAACAAGTGTGGCAGTGGGTTGTTTCTGCCTGCAAACTGCCTGCTGCTGCCGAGGGAGAAGCAGCGGAGCACCAGGAGCAGCAGCCGTCCAGCACCTCGTGCTGCATCAGTGCCCAAACTCCATTCCCCAAGGGCACAACGGGAGCCAGTCTCCGGGTCACTCCGTGGGAAGCTGGGCCTCGTGCCTGGAGGTCACAAACCCTGCTGTTTGGTTTTGAACCAAACCTTGCCATTACGAACCTGAACGTCACGGTCCACCAGGGTCACTGTGCCAGGAGTACTTACACTTAGCCTGGTTTTCAAGCAGCTCGGAAATGTTTCTGCCCGTGCAAATTTCATTTCGCTGCTTTTTGCTCCCACAAATCTAATCTCCAAAGCCCTCTAACTAAATTTCAGCAGGTCTCTCAGGCTCCAGGATGGCTCGGTCTGGCCAACTGCACACCGCGGGACAGGGGAGGCTGTACTTCCCCACCACATACACGATCTACTGAACTCATCGGTGCCTGGCTGGAGCGGATCTTCCGTGCAAAGGACCAAGCTCCTGGGTCAGACTTCCCATCCCCTCCTGAGGCTTCTCCCTGCATCTTCAGGGTAGCCCCGCTGCTGCCAGGCTGCATCCCACCCCGGGGCCCCGGAATTCAGCGCGGCCCTGGAGCAGTGGGAGCGTTGTGGGCCGCAGCAGAGCTCCAGGAGCCCCGCAGACCCGGGGCCGGGGCTGGTGTGAAGGCGGCGGACGGGTGGGGCTCCCCGCCGCAGTTTCGGGATCGGCCCGTGTGTGGGAAGCAGCAGTTTACCGGACTGAAATCAACTTTCTTCTTTTTCTCCCACGGCACCCAAAGCTGCCTCTCCCCTGTGCCAGAGGAGCTGGAGCAGCCTCCGGAGCGGGCAAGGCGGGAGGCAGACGGGGCGATCTGCACCGGAGAGGCGGCGAGGCCGCCCGAGAGGGAGCTCAGCACTCCCGGAGCGAGCGCAGCACCGGGCAACCCCCGCGCCGGACNGGCACCGCCGGGGCCCGCAGCCCGGGCCTGCCGCCCCGCCAGTTCCCGTGTCCGGCGCCGCTCACCTTCGCGGGCCTTGAGCAGGACGGTGTTGGCGACGATGTTCTCCAACTCCATGGGCCCGCGGGCGCCGCCGCCTCCCGCCGGCTCCGCTNCCCGATGAATCTGATTGGGTGTGGAGCTGCCACTCAGTCTCAGAGCGGGTCGTGATAGGGCGCTCTGTGGTGGGTGGGGCCGAGCGGCTACATATAAATCAGCGCCGGGGCGCCTCAGAAGCCGTGGCGGTGTTCCGGGTCCGGGGGTGTTCGGGTACCGGTGCCTTTCTCCCGGGTCGGGGTCTCTCTGAGGTGTCCTGTTCTCTCCTGATAGAAGAGTTACGTGTTTAGGGGAGCCTCCCCACCTTCGCAGCCTCAATGAAGCCCAAGCAGCCCCGCGTGTTTCCCGGGTGTCTCGG
>VWZW01004397.1:80521-98342 GCA_013397115.1 Edolisoma coerulescens
CACGGCATGGGAGACCCAAGCTCCGGTGCTGGGCCCTGTTTCCCTGGTCAGCGCTGCGGTGGAGGTTTGGGTTTTCTCATGCCCCAGTGCAGCTGACCCTGACAGCTCATGTGCTGTTCTTGTGTTTGAGCTCCTGACAGTTTCTTCCCATCAATTATTTGCTCTAAAAGCCTTTTTTAAAATTATACCAAAATTAGCATCAGAGTTACCCTGTCTGAGGAAAAGCTCTGGTATGGGAACCTCTCCCCACCTGATACCCCCAAACCAGTCGCTGTTTCCCTGCAGAGCTGGCCTATACTTGAGCACCCCTTGATGACCTGTCAGCCCCTCTGGTGACCTGCCCATCTCCCTGCCTCTCCTGGCCACAAAACCGCTCTTAAACCCTCTTAAACCAAGTGGTGTCTGCCCTGCTTTGTGCTGCTCCGGGCTTTGGTGTGAGGACGTCACCTGTGCCTTCCCACGGCTCCTGTCTCTTGCTCCAGCCCGTGGGAGATGCCTCCTTCCCGGTGCGAGGTTGGTGTCGGGCAGGTCCCTCGACTGGTCTCTGTCAATGGCAGCCTGGGCCCATGGCAGGAGAGAAGGGTTCATGTCCTCAGGCTGTAGTGAGGATGATTATAACACAAATTACTCCAAGGACTCGCTGTCAGTACTGCCTGTGGCCAGCATCCACTGGAAATCAGATGTCACATCTTCAGGGTATGAATCTGCAACGATGAGGAGGAGGAGGAGGATGCTTTGCCCTGCCACACCCTGGGGGTAATCTCTCTGTCACTTTGCCTGGAGGGATGAGCTCATGCTGTGAGAGCTCCTCTTTTAGAGCTGCTTTCCTTTCAAAGCTGGCACATGTTTATTTTGAACTTAAAATGAGATGACTTTGTTTCCAACATTAACCCTTGGGTTGCTATTTTCTGTTTCCTCCCACCTGGCATTTTGCAGCACCGTTCCCGTCACTGACGAGAGTCCAACGGGATGCTGCTGGATCAGCACCAGTGTCCAGAGGATCCTGATGTCCCCAACAGATCCAGCAGCATCTCAGGTGGTGGAACTGCCACTCTGCTTTTCAGCTCTGTGGAGGGGATGACATGGCTGGAGAGGGAGAGGGCTCTGAACCTAAGCTTGTTGGGGGAGTAATTCAAAACAATCTTAGGAAATTGACGAAAAAGCCTGAAAATGCAGGATGCAATTCCAGGCACAGGTGCTGCAGTTGGGCAGCAACAATCAACGCTTCGAGGGGAGCCACTTTCCCGGTGGCTCTGGGGTCACGGCGGCTCACGAGCGTGGCAGGAATAAGGATTGTGCGGCGGCAGATGAAACAGGGAAACAGACTTTGAACAAACTTGGAATGGAAATGGCTGCTGCAGGCAGACGGAGCAACCTGCTCAGCACATCTGCTGTGAACAGGCTGATGTGCTGGATGGGGATGCAGCGGGACATGCTCAGTGAGGGAGCTCTTCCCAACCACCCCAGTAGGGTGAAGAGGGGGACCAGGCACTGCCAACACCTCATCCAGCCCTCAGGGTTTGGTGTTTCAGACGTCAGCCTGAATCTCCCTTTGCTGACTCAGATTTTACCCTGAAATGCTGGTGTTGCCTTGCCCAAGTAGGGGGGTCCCCCTGCTCCTGCCCTGCAGCATCCCGGAGCCGTGCGCTCGTGCCCAGGAGGAGGGACAGCGCCTGGTACCCTGGTTGGCACCCAAGGTGCATGGCCAGGGCACTGTGGGGCCCCAGGGTGCTGCCACAGGGCTGGTGCTCCCCGGGAGAGCTGGCCTGGCCAGGTCCCCACTAGTTGCCCTCATCTGGGTATTTTTAGAAGCAAAGTGTTGTTTAGTTGTGAGAAGGCGAGCGGCGGCCTCGGGAGGGGAAGCTGAGCGGCAGCGATAGGGCAGCTCCTTCCGCAGGCGGTGCCAGTGCAGCTCCAGCCACTGGGGCCAGACGCCTCCGGGAGTCAGCACTGGGGCCCATCCCAACCCGATTCCACTGGGAACCTCTGCTGACTGCAAAGCTCGCACCATGAGCCTCCCCACATGGGGCCAGCAGGCACAGTGATGGCCCAGGGATCCTCACTGCTGCCAGTACCCCCATCCCATCTAGCCCCCCATCCCATCCAGCCCCCCCAGACCCCAGCTGAGCTGCACCCACCCCGACGGGGGCTGGGGGGGCCGGCGGGGGCCAGTGTTCCTTGGGCTCCAGCTCCCAGGCGCCAGCGGCTGTTTTTAGCCCAGAGAAAGTCCGATGTTTTGAGATTTTCTATTTTGAGCAGCAAAGCTGAAGAAGTGGAGCAGCCCCTGACCCCTGGGTGTCTGTGCAGAGCGGGGCAGGCGGCCAGGCAGGGTGGGTGTGGGGCGGCTTCTGCCCCCCAAGGGGGATGTGGTTGTCCCCGGGTCTTCGCCCCACAGCTGCCTCCGTGGCCTCTGGCACGTCAGGCTGTGCCGGAGCCTGTTCCCATGCGATCCCATCTCTAACACTCTCCCAAGGGAGAATTGCCTTTCCGGCACTGGGATATCATTCCTCCTTTCCCTCCTGCAGCAAGATCCCAGTAAAGCTCCCGAGCAGGATATGGGGTGTTCCACCCCAGACCTGCAACCCTTGTACCCCACCGTGGGTACGTGTGTGCCCTCACAGAGCCCCTGACATGGCACAGCTGGCATGTCCCCAGAGGGGACAGCCCTGGCAGAGAGGCACAGGGCTCGGGCTGGGCTGCTGTGGTGGCACAGCCAGCTCAGCCCAGTGCTGGTGACACAGCCACAGGGAGGATTTTGTTTCCTCACAGCAGCCCTGGGGCCCATCCCCTGCACAAGAGAATGCTGGGGGACACAGACATTCATCTGGGAGTGGGGAGGACTGGTACTCACTGGAGCTGCCACAGCAAGTTGCCACCACCACTGCTGCGAGGGACACATGTGGGGTGACGAAGGTGACAACGGGTGCTGGCAGTTGGTGCCACTTGCCGGGCTCCCTGGAGGCAGACACCAGCCCCGGGCACAGGTTTTGTTCTCGTTTTATTCAATCCTGCATTTCCAGAAGCACCCCGAGCTGCACACCGGCACTGCCATCCGGGGTCTGTGGTGGGGCCAGGTGCTGCGAACGCTGAGCGGGGCTGGGGGCAACGTCCCCGGTGTCCCAATGGGTCCCTAAGTGCGGTGCCGGCGGGGGATGGCGAGGAGCCGGCGGAAGGCAGCACGGAAGTCCCGGTTGAAGAGGGTGTAGATGAGGGGGTTGACGCTGCTGTTGCAGTAGCCGATCCAGAAGAAGAAGTTGAAGAGGGGCTTGGAGACGTGGCAGCCCTGCCCACAGAGAGCCCCCAGGCTGTATGTGAAGAAGAAGGGGAACCAGCACAGCACGAAGGCTCCCATCACCACGGCCAGCACGACGGTGAAGCGCCGCTCCCGCGCCCGCACCAGCCGCCGGCGGCACAGCAGCACGCTCTGGTGCTGGCTCCGGCGCCGCCACCCCGGCATCCCAACGCCCGACACCCTTCTGTCACCGCTGGCGGGGCGCGGGCAGCGGGCAGCGAGCAGGGCGGCCGTCCGCCGGGCAGTCAGGCGGTAGATGCGGCAGTAGACGGCGACCATGACGAGGCAGGGGACGAAGAAGGAGGGGGCGCAGGACGCCAGCACGTACCAGGTCTCCTGGCTCAGCTGGCACTCCCGGCCCCCCGGCCGCGGCCGCAGGAGCGGTGGCAATGCCACCAGGGCCGCCGCCGCCCAGACCGCCCCGATCATGCCCTTGACCCGCCGCGGGCTGCGGCGCAGGTTCAGCCGCGCCGCCCGTGTGACGGCCCAGTAGCGGTCGAGGCTGATGGCACAGAGGTGCCCGATGGACGCGGTGCAGAGCAGCACGTCCAGCGCCAGGTACAGGCTGCACCACAGCCCACCAAAGTACCAGTAGCCCATCACCTCATTGGCCAGCGAGAAGGGCAGGACGAGGACGGCCACCAGGATGTCTGCCGAGGCCAGGGACACCAGGAAGAGGTTCTGCGGGGCTTGCAGGGCCCGGCTGGTGGAGATGGCCACCACCACCAGAGCGTTGCCCACCAGCGTGGCCAGCAGGACGGACAGGGCAGCCAGCAAGATGAGCCCCGTGGCTGCGGGTGAGTGTGGGGCGCTGCCGGCGCCGCTGCCGTTACCGGAGGTGTTGGGAAGGGCGCTGGCTGGTTCCATGCTGGCCCGGCCCCTCAAGCGCATGAAGCCCCATGGGGCTTTCCCCCACCCTGCTCACCGGTCCCGAAGTGGCTGTGGGCACAGCCCCAGCATCGCTGAGTCCCCGGGGAGTTCTCCTGGCTGCCACCACTCCTGCACTGACCCGGTCTGGTGGCGAGGTCGTCCTGGCCCAGCGGTTGCCCAGCCGGGCATGCGGGACGGCGGCGGTGCCGGCAACACAGAGAGGCTNCGATATCACTGGCAGGAGCCCAAACATCTGTGGGCAGTGGGAGAAGTTGTCATTGCCACTTAAAGGGCTCCCTTCAGGGTCACCACGGCAGGAGGGCTCGTGCCACAGGTGCCAGGGTGCCCCGTGGTGCCGGGGCACTGCCCAGCTGTGCTGAGTCATCATCCTGCTGATAGCAGCCCAGCAGCCCAGCACCTTGCTGGCTGCCCTGTGCTGTTCCTCACTCACTGGCATGCTGCTGTGGCACTCAGTGGGGCACCGTGGACCCTGCCAGCTCAGCCCTTTGGGGACAAGGAAGGTGGAAGAAGATGCTGCCCGTGACACCTCAGTACAGCTGGCTACAGACCTCAGGGTTTAGCTGTGGCATCATCACCATGTGCCCCACAGCACCAGCAGAGTGTTTGGTGTGTCCCCAGCACCAGCTGGGCTGAGCAGGGGTGGTGTGTGGGAAACGGGGAGGATGGTGGGTGTGGGGTACCTGTGACCGCAGGGTTTGCAGAGAGAGGACCCAAAGAGACACACACCCGGGGCGTGGGCGCTCCCCCTTTATTAGACACCAGCTGAGCAGGGGCGGTGGACACCAGCGGCCGCAGGAGCAGCAGCCCGGGTGTGCATTGCCAGCTAGAGCCGTGTGGCACCGTGCGGGAGTGGGCGAGGGGAGCCCACCCGAGGGGAGCCCACCCGGATGGTGGGGCTGGGCATCTCCTCGGGGTAGGACAGGGCGGGGTTGTCCAGCCCCAGCCTGGCCTTGTCGCGGGGAGGGCCCTCGTGCTCCTCCCAGCCCTCGGGGCTGCGGCAGCGGTCGGTGCAGCACAGGGTGGCCTGGGTGATGAGGCGGTCGAGGGGCTGCAGCGAGTGCATCCAGGCGGGGAGGAAGTCCCAGGTCTGCAGCCACTTGGGCAGGCGGCCGGGGCTGTGCGCCTGCAGCGCGTTCACCAGCCCCACGAAGAAGAGGAGGCCGAGGAAGGGCGCGCCCACCCCCACCAGCGCCCGCCAGCCCGCCATGGAGATGCCGAAGATGAGGGAGGGCAGCAGGAGGAAGCAGATGATGAGGTACAGCACGGCAAACCAGCGGTACTTGGCCGTGCGCTCGCCCAGCGCCTTGGCCATGCGGATGGGCAGGCGGGTGAAGGGCAGCGGGTACCACAGCAGGATGCCCGAGATGTTGAAGAAGAAGTGGCACAGAGCGATCTGCAGGGATGGCATCCCTGTCAAGCTGGGCACCTGGGCTTCCCCCAGCCCCTGCCCTGCCCGGTGACCCCATCCAGCCCAGCCATGGCCCTGGGCTGACTGTACCTGGAAGGAGCTGGCCAGCTTGTCCCCCGGGCTGGCCAGGGCAGCCAGGATGGCAGTGGTGGTGGTGCCAATGTTGGAGCCCAGGGTCAGTGGGTAGGCACGCTCAATGCTGATCACCCCCAGGCCTGTGGGAGAGGCACCCCATCCGTCCCATCGCTCCTGGCAGTGCCATCCCCGTGCTCTCCCAAGGGGGCACAGCTCCTCCTGTCCCTCTGAGTGCTTTAGCACCCACAGGCCAGGGGCTGGCACATGGCAGGGGACCAGGAATGGCCAGGACTCACCGATCAGGGGTGTGATGGCCGAGGTGAAGACAGAGCTGCTCTGCACCACGAAGGTCATCCCAGCACCCACCACCATGGCAAAGTACCCGGTGAGCCAGCTGAGCGGGTGTGGGAGGTCTGCCACGGCATGGGCATGGGCATGGACACAAACATGGACATGGGCAGGGACACATCAGGGTTGGGGGTCAGGGCAGCCAGGGACAGGTCTGAGGATGGCAAGTGGAGATGGGCATGGGTGACCATGTGGCATGTGGTCCCCATCCTACTCACCAGTGTTGATGACCTTCTGGATGGCTTTGGCCACCTGCCCCTTGAGCAGGGAGTTGAGGAGTTTGACCAGGAGGATGAGGCAGGTGCAGAGCACGACGAGGGACCCGGCCAGCAGCACCAGCCCCACGGCCAGGTCGGGCAGTGGTGTGTCGGTGAAGAGGTGCTCGCCTGCCCCACAGCACGGCTGGGCAAGGGGCTGGGGCCGGCCCAGCCCCGCTCACAAACCTGCCCCCACAGACAGCCCCACACCTGGACCCCAGCCCAATATCTCCCAGCCCTGCTTCACATCATGACACCAGCACTTCTCCATCACACGTACAACCCCCAGCCCTGCCTGCACCTTCCCAGCCCCATGCCCTGTGTCCCAGCCCTGCCCAAGCCCTCCACACCCACTCACACTTCTCCCTGGTGACGTTGTGCAGGACCTCAATGCCCTTAGTGCTGCAGTGGCCGGGGGACGTGCAGTTTGGGGGGGGCCCAAGCCCCACAGTGGCCATCTGCAGGGAGAAGGTGGGCTACAGCTGGCTCCACAGCCAGCCCTTGCCTACCACCCATCCTCTGTGGGATTGTTTGGTGGCCCCAGCAGGGCCACGGGCCCCTTCACCTGTGGGGATGCAGGGCCACACCAGACGCGGATGAGGCTCCGGTTGCGCAGGCTCTCGTCCCCGGTCGCGATGCCCGTGATCACAGACTTGTCCAGCTGCAACAACACAGGTGTTGGAGAGGGCACTTGGGGGCTAACAGCACCCACAGACTGGGGACATCTTCACTGGCATGGGGACACCACTGCCAGCTTGGGGACACTTGGATACAACCACCATCAAAGGGACACCAGTGCTGGGGACATCACCACCAGCCTGGGGCACACCGTGCTGGCGAACACAACAGCTGAGGAGACCTGGATGATGAGCTTGGTGAAGGGCTCCGTGATGATCTTCAGCAGGTCGGGGGCATCCTTCCCGCTGCGGATGTTGAAGGTGGCCACGACAAGGCGGGTGACGTGGTGCAGGTACCCACTCACCACCTCCAGTGGCAGCAGCACCAGCACGGACAGCCAGTTGAAGCAGTCATGCACCGTGGCACCAGCGAAGGCCCTGCACACAGCAGAGGAGCTCGTTGGCATGGGGTGGTCCTGAGGAGCAGCCCCCAGCCCCCAAGCGTCCTCTGACCCATCCGGCTCTCACCGTTTGAACTCACTGCGGTCGCCAGCCTGCATGAGGGCCACGATGGTGTTGGTGACCGAGGTGCCGATGTTGGAGCCCATGATGATGGGGATGGCGGAGCGCACCTCCAGCACTGGGGACAGAGACACCCGCTAGCCTTGCATGGCCCGGCTCAGGGTGACCCCGTCCAGCCATCCCCTCCCCCAGCCTCAGGTCCCCAGGAGCCTCATGGGCACACTCACACCCTGAGGAGACCATGCTGACGATGATGGAGGTGGAGGTGGAGGAGCTCTGCACCAGCACGGTCACCAGGATGCCCACCACCAACCCAGCCACTGGGTTGGAGAGGATGGCGTTGTCCTTGAAGATGTCCCCCGCCACCTTGCCTGTGAGGGAATGTGAGCACAGGCTGCTGGCACTGCCAGTGCCACCAGGTTCCCAGGCATCCCTGCCACCCTACTACCTCCAGCCAGCTGGAAGGCAGAGCTGAGCACGTCCAGAGAGCACACGAAGAGGTACAGGAACCCAAACATCAGGGGCACCTTTAGAAGGGAGACACAGAAGGACTGGACCCTGGCCCAGCACCCGAGCTCTGTGCAAGACAAGAGAAAGTGTTAAACTCCTGCTGTGGCATGGCCCCAGCTCCCCAGGCTCCTACAGCCTTATGCCATTCTCTCGGCTCCTGGCAGGACAGGGTTCATGTCCCCATCTATGCCACCTCTCCCTGGGTCCCCTCCATCTCCTCCCACCCTGGAGTGCCTTGTGCCAGCTGCCCCATTGTCCCTCAGCTCTTCCCACATCACCGCGGGATGCTGAGGGTCTCCCCACCAGCACTCCCCTCTCATCCTGGCACCCCACAGTCCTGCACCCCAAGTGCCTCAGGTGCCTCTGTCAGGTCTCTGGGGTGTTCCCCAACCCAGTGCTGTGTGAGACCCCCACCACCCGTGGGGTCTCACCTGGCTTCTGCAGCTCATCCAAGCCCAGCCGGTGTCCCTGCCAGGACAGGGCGTCCAGCTCGTACCGCTCCCGGCCCTCGCGCAGGCGCCCCGGGGAGCCGGGGCAGGGGAAGCCATGGTCAGGGCAGGGCACAGCACCGACGGTGAAGGGGCAGGTGTGGGCACCCGGCAGCCGGTGCAGAGCTGGGGAGAGAGGGCACCTACGATACAGCCCTGTCCTCGCAGGGGCCTCCCTGCAGAGGAGACCCCAGCACTGCCTGGGCCAGAAACAGAGCTGAGCCAGGTGAGGAAGAGGAGGAGGAGGAGGGCTGGGGGCACCTACCTTGGGGGCTGGGGCAGTAGGCAAACTGTGGCCCGTGCACCACCCTTCCTCCCCGCACCGGGCAGCGACCGGGCAGGACCGGGCTCTCTGTCCGGTAGGGCAGCATCGCTCCTGCTGAGGCTGAGCAGAGGTGGCCGTGTGTCACCACAGCTGTGCCGCGCCAGCTGCCACCTCCCCCCGAATCCCTGCAGCGCTGGCACCACTCAGGAGCACCATCCCATCATCTATTGGTCCCCTGGGCCACCAGCTGCCACTGTGCCACCCCAGCGAGCTCCCAAAGGGCAGGAAGGGGAGGCAGGAAGGGGACTCCTCCTGCCCAGGGCCCAGCTCACCTGGGGCTGGCCGGGCACTCAGGGCAGTGCCACTTCCACATGCCACATCCACGCGTCCCTCCAGCGGAGTGGCCCGTGGGGCACCACGGCCCTTTATACACACGCCAAGAGCAAAGTCTAAGGAGCCCCGTGTTGCCCCTCGCCTCGCTCGCTGCTCACCTCCTCCCCAGAAATTCCTGCAGTTAATGGGTAACCCCCACCACATCCCGCGTCAGCTGCGGCCCCGAGTGGGATGGGGCACGCGCCCCCGGGGTACCGCGCCCCCGGCGCTCCCCGCCTCGCCCGCCCGGGGTCTGGGTGAGCGGCAGCTGCTGCGGCGATGAGCAAAGCCGGGGCACTGCTGGGGTGGTGCCCGAGGGGTGATGCCAGAGCAGCCTCAGCCCTCCATCATTTGGTGCCAGGTGGTTCATCCATTGCACAAGAGGAGGAAAAGGAGGAGGAGGAGGAGGAGGGCTTGGTCTTGGTGCTGCCAGGGCATCACAAACCAGAGGTGAGGCTGTGCACACATCCACCACCCTCAGTGCCATCAGAGCATCAGCCATGAGAGACCCAGCTCTGCCCAGGGCACGATGTCCTCATTCCCAGGGCATTGGTGGTGGGTGACGCCAACACCAGTGTGATCCCTGTGTCCTGGCACTGGTGGTGATGGTGGCACACAGCCTGGCTCTGCCCGTGCCAGCGGCCCAGTTTGAGGCACCCAAGCAATGCCGTGAGGGCTGTGTGGGGCAGAGCCCGCATCTCCCTGGCACCACATCTCCCTGGCACGTGGGATGGGTAGGCAGGAGGGGAGCGAGGCCAGTGCTGCCATCAACACCTCCTCAGCCCTGTTTATCATTACCTGCTGCTTACACACCTCCAGCCAAGTTTCCATCCACCCACAGGACACCCAGCCAGCTCATGTCCACAACTGTCCAGGGAAGAGTCAGTGGCCAAAGGCCCCTCCAGCCCTGGTGCCTGTGGGAGTGGGCACAAAGGTGTTCAGTTGCCACATCCCCATTTCCCCAGGATTAAGCCCTTCCAGGACCCATCACCGTGGACAAGCCAGGTGCAAATGTATGGGCGGAACAAGGGAAGATCCCTTGGGTACTCCAGGGCACTCAGGGACAGCCTGGGGCCACCTGTGCCACTGCTGGAGCATCACTGAGCCACCTCCACTGAGTCACAGACTGATGGAGCTGAATGCCCGGGAGGTGCCACAGCAGGGGACATGTCCTGGCTCCGCGGGGCCTGGGGACTCTTGTGTCCAGGGGGTGCAGCCAGTGTGCAGGAGGCTGGTGTCCGCACTTGCCCCGTGCCCGGGGGCTCTTGGCCAGCTGCCCCCGCAATCATTAACCCAGTGAGGCCCTGGCAGCTCTGGCTGTCACTCATTGACAGGGTCGGGGCTGAAGTCCTTGCCCGTGCCGGCCCTGCAGCTTCCCCTACTCTGTCAGCAGTGCCCGGAAAACAAGCTCCTGGCACTGCCCCTTGCTGCCAGTCAGGGTGGCACTGGAGCCGAGGGCTGGCCCCAGCTCTGCCATGGCCCTGGGAGGGCTCCATGGGGGAAAGGGGGGTTGAGGGGACATTGCTGCTGGGCAAAGCACCATCCAGCCTTGATGACAGAGGAAGGAAAGAAAGGCACATCCAGGCGATGCTCTTTATTTCCCCTGGTTCCACACCACAGACAGAACTGAGCAGCATCACAGAGACACAGGGGGGCTCTGACTAAGGCCACAGGGCTGCAGCTGGCTGTGGCAGCATAGGGCTGGGTGGCCGTGCCCCCATCTCTGGGCAAGCCTGGGGGCCCTGGGTCACCCCTCTGCCTCTGGCCAGGCAGTGGTGACAGAGCGGTTACGCAAGGCACAGCCAGGAAGGGCTCTGGCACGTATGGACTGTGGAGGGATCTCCTGGCTGCTGTTGGGGGAATGTCTCCATTGCAGATTCTGTCTGGGACCTCTGGGGACACTGCTGGGCATGGGGACCAGCAGGGCACAGCCAGGACTGGCACATCTAGGCTCAAGGCTACAGCCCAGCACAGCCGCTGGCAGGAATGACAGGCTGGGCACACGCCAGGCACCTGCACACCAGGCTGAGGTGCTCAGCACCCAGGGGTGCTGCATTCTGCTGGCACCAAGCAGAACTGTTCCCAAAGGCTGAGCACCTGCAGCCCCGGTGGGGATGGGGCAGGGGGGACATGGGGATTTGCTCCCACGTGTCCCTCAGCAGCCGCCCACACAGGATCTCTGGCGGGGAGGAGGAAGGCTTTTTTTGGCACGATCTGCTGGCTCTGCCTCCGTCTGCCCCGGGCAGGAACCGTGTGCCCTGCTCCAAGCAGTGCGACTGTGGCAGGATCAGGCCACGCTCACGCAACGCAGACGTAACAACCTGCCCGGGGCACAGCCCGGCAGGGCCGTGCTCACCCTCCCCAGGAAGGGTGGACTTGCAAATCAACAACGGGGCAGCCCTGTTCCCACGGCGCCAGGGACTGGATCTGGCTCTCAGCTCCGGGCACATGTTCTCCTGACCCTGCCTGCCCACAGAACCGGAGTTGAGGGCTGGAGCCTGCCTTTCCTCCCCACCCACCCTGTCTATCCTGCACACCCTTCAGTGGGCAGGGAGCTTTCCCCACCCAAACAGCGAGTGGGGCTGTGCCAGCCCGACACGGACAGGATGTGCTGGGCAGGCAGCTCTGCTGCAGGCAGAGGCACTGGGCAGGACAGTGCCAGGCATGCACGGGACGTTGCAAAGTGCTTTGCAACAGGGGTTCAAACTATGTACAGGACTCCCTTGATGTGCACCGGGATGTGGCCCCTCAGAGGGGCATGGCAGCTGCTCAGCCACTCACAGCGACACGACACGACAGTTTGGGACAGGACGTGGATGAATCTGCAGTCTGGGCAGTGTCGGCGCTGCAGGGCAGGGGCTGTCGGGCCCCGTGTTGAACCCCGGCATGGCCTGGGGGTGCCACGCGCCGGGTGTGGACGTACAGCAGGACTCATCAGAGCTTGTGGTCGAATGAAGGCTGAGCAGGCTCTTCCTGAGGGCAGCTGCTCCCCTCAGAGCCAGGCTGAGGGGCACTGGGCTGATCTGACCCCTCGCAGGCACTGTCGTCCCGCACAGGGAGCTGGAGGAAGTCAGGCAGGACCAGGTCCTCCTTGGAGAGCAGCCCACGCTGGTCGTTGGCCCGGCAGCTCTGGGCACGGTTCAGCAGCTCCACCAGCCCTGGGGAAATGCAGATCATGCACCTGAGCCAGGCACTGGGGCTTTGTCCTAGCACCTCGGCTGCCCTCTCCACCTGACATGACCCTGAACACGTCCCAGGCACAGCATCTGCATCTTCTCCCTGCTCCACGCCAGACCCCAAGACCCCATAACCCATTCCCAGCCTCATGGGACCCTGCACCCATCCCCAGCACACCAGGGGCTCTGCATCCCTCGGCCTGTGTTTTGCCCCAGCCCCTCAGGTTTCAGACGCGCCAGGTCTCACCTTCCAGGTCATATGTGCGGCGGTTGAGGTTCATGGCAGCTGAAGACTGTGGCCTGGAGAAGGAGGAGGGCACCTCCCACCGTGTGTCGGGCTCTGCTCCTGCTGGGCTTCCCTCCTGCAATGAGCAGCCCAGGCCTCAGCCACGGGGCACGGAGGTAGCGCTCCCCAGGGCTGTGTCCCCATCACCCTCCCACAGCCTGGCTCCTGCCTCGGCACGCACTGCCCAGCCCCGTGGCAAGTGCTGGGGCCACAGCAGGGCCCAGCTTCCCTGTGGACCATGGCAGCAGCTGTGAGGGCGTCTCTGACCAGAGCAGGTGGGATTTTATGCTCACCTCACTCCGGAGCAGAGAGGGGGCAGCCGCAGCCTCAGCGCTCTCCATCACTCGCACGTCTGCAAGGGAAGTGATGCTCAGTGCCCCATCCCAGCATCCTGGTCCTGGCCCGGCCAGTGACAGGATGGACCCTGTCCCAGGGAGCAGGAGCCACGGCCAGCAGAAAACAGCCTGACCCTGTGAGTGCTCTTCAGGGTGATGTGGCTTGAGGGGACACGGTTTGGGAGGGGGGACACTTTACCTGCTGCTGTTTCCAAGACAAGTTTCTGAGCAGACACTGTGCTGACCAGCTTCTCCAGGTCCAGGGTGGCCAGCTCGCCTTGCTGCAACAGGAACAGCAGGCAGTGTCACGCTCACAGTGGCACAGCAAAGGCAGCCAGGCTGAGGACCTGCTTGGCCAGACCCCACTGTGCCAGCACGGGGAACACCCGCTGCTCCCTCCCAGCACGCAGTGGGGTGTATGGCCCATCCCAAAACCAGCGATTCTATGAGCCCACAGGCTGCCCCTGGCACTCACCGCTGCTCCCCACCACCTACTCACAGCCTGAGCCCCAAACCCAGGGCTCCCCCCAAACCAGAGGGGCTGGGCTGTGCCTGCCGAGGCTCGAGCCTCACCCTGCGCAGCAGCGCCTGCTCCACGCTCACGCCGTACTTCCCCAGCACGGGCTGCAGCGCTTCCCGGATGCGCTTGGTTGACTTGGCCGTGATGCGGATGGTCTTGTTGAGGGAGGAGATTTCCAGGCTGCAGAGGGGGAGAAGAGGTTGTTGCAGGCAAATATGGACAGGCAGGAGCAGAGCCAGGGCACTGGGGACTGCCTGAGGGACTGGGTTTGGGGCACTGTGGATGGCCAACAGCATCAGCCCCAAAGCTCCCACTCACTCGAAGCTTATCCTGTTCTCCAGCTTCACCTCCTGGTCTGCCAACACGGAGCACTCCTGGTCCAGCACCAGCGCTTTCTGCAAGAGACAGACATCAGGAGAGAGCCGGCAGAGTGGCACGTGGTCCCAGCACAGGGATGGTCTGGCTGGCAGAAACCCTGCTCCCTGCTGCCTGCCCTACCTGCTCATTCCCCACCAGGTAGACCTTGATGTCGGGGAGGCTGAAGCCGCGTTTCTCACATATCCCCGCCAGCATGTCCCGGATGGAGTGGCCAGGCCGGACAGAGGCCAGCGAGGCCGTGCCGTCGGGTAGGTACACACAGCAGTACTTCATGGGCTTGGCTGGCAGCTCTGCCTCGCTGCCCCCCAGGCTCTTCTGTTGGCCCTGAGGGAGGGATGTGGCGGGATGAGCCCAGCCAGTGGCGGCGTGCTGCCGTGGGATTGGCGTGGTGCCGACTCACCTCCGTCCAGGGGCTGGCGGCCGTGCTGGCCGAGGACAAGAAGCCCAGGTCCAGGCTGGCTGAGGAGTTGAGTGAGCCCTGGGACTCCCTCCACAGCATGGCGCTCCTGCCGCCTTCTCCCCCCTCTAGGACAGACAGAGGGACGGTGGTGAGGACATGAACACCCCTCAGGGTGGCGTGGCCCCTGTGTCCTGCTCAGCACAGCACCCACCTGCCCAGGAGGGCTCCCGCCGCTCTCCCTTCCTGAAGGACCGGTGAGGGCTGCGGTTGGCACCGCTGCCCGCTGTCTCCACGCCCAGGGGCAGGGACTTGCCCAGCTTCAGCTTCGACTTCTGGGGTGGATTGAGCAGCATCTCAGCATGGGGACATCTGAGGTCTCCCTTTCCCTTTCCCTGGTCCCCTGACTGCTTCCCTGTCCTCAGCCTGGGGTTGAGCAGCAGGGAAGGGACCCAGCACCAAGGGGACATGTCCCCATTCCCCTTTCCCCCACACTCACCTTGCTGAGGTCAGGAGGGGGGCTGCTGCTGCGGGAGTGGGGCCGCAGGTCGGGCAGGGGCTGCCCCTGGCTCTCTGCCCGCAGGCAGGCCTGGTAGAGCGGGGATTTCACGAAACGTGTGTAGCTGTCAAACTTCATCAGGTTGAAGATCTGGAAAAGGAGGATGTGTGTGCTTAAGACCCCTGCCCACCTACAGGCTCCAGCCACTGCCCTATGGCACAGCCCCACGGTGACAGCAGTGACACTGGTGACATGTGGGGTGGTCCCACACCCCCCCCCTCCAGTCCTGCGGGTGGAGCTCAGGTGCTGCCCATACCTGGAGCTGCTGGATGCGAAACATGTCCGGGGAGGGGGTGGCCAGCATGTCCTCCCCAATCCAGGCCTGCTTGTCAATGTTCACAGGGCTGACCGAGTGGCTGGAGAGGAACTCATCGTAGATCCGCCGTGCCTCCTGGGCCAGCTGGGGGGACAGGAGGCCAGGCTGAGACCAGCAACCCCCTCCTCTGTACCACCCCAGGAGAGCTCCTTGCTCACCCCACAGAAACACCTGAGCCCTGAAGAACCAACCTGCCCCAGAACCAAGCTCTGGGCACAACATGCCAGTCTCTCCATAGAGGTACAACCTGAGGGAGGAACCATTCCCATGATCCCCTGTCCATCTCTGCCCTTGGTCTTGTTTTTCCCCCCCAGAAACACTCTCCACCCTCTGGCTGTCGCAGGCTGGGGAAGCACACCCTGCTCTGTGGGGCAGGCAGTCCCAGCTGTGGCTTTTCCGATGCATATCACATCCATCTCCTTATTCCTTCTGCGAGAGCCCCCAGCCTGCTCAGCCCCCCAGAAAAGGGGTTGCCAGGACCCCTGGACATGCAGGCTGGACAGCTCTGCCCACATCCCTCCCAGCAGCTGTGTGACCAAAGCTGCACGGAGCTGGTACCTGCTGCGTGTCACTGGCCGGGATCTGCTGGAAGCGCTCACATGCCTGCCAAAAGTAGACGTTTTCAGCACTGAACTCCTTCTTGAGGAACTCCTGCAGGGCAGAGAGAGCTGCTGGTCTGGTGGCACTGTGGCTGTGGGACAGTCGGTGTCCAACAGCGGCCAGGAGCAGGGAGTGAGCTCTGGGCTGTGACACTCACAGTGAAGTAGGTGACGGCCACACGGTCCTGCAGCAGCGTCTCAAAGGATTCGGCCCAGCTGACCACAGAGCCCTGTGTGGATCCACACGCGGCCGGTGGGCCCGGCAGGCTGTTCACACTGTGGTTGCTGCCACGGGCCCGGGAGGCATTTAACTCTGAGAGAGAAAAAGGGTCAGCTCTGGCTGTCTCCCTGTCCCCCAGCGTCACCCCCTGGCACCAGCAGCCCTCCATGTGCCCCATCTGGATCGGAGCTGGTGAGTGCTGGGTAAGGGAACATGAGGAGCATCACAGTGGCATCCTTGGAGGACTGAGCACCGTGGTGCCACAGCTGGCACTTCCCGGCACAACAGCTCTCCCTGCCAGCGCTGGCAGTTCTGCCCACCCTGGGTGTCACCGTGACTCCACCTGTGACTCATGTCCCGGGGTAAGGAAGGCACCCAGCCAGCAGGGAAAGCGGAGTGGAAGGGGACATGGAGGGCTTGGAAGATGGGCAGAGGTGCCTGAACCCACCTTCTCCATTCCTCTGGCCATGACGAGGGACAAACCCAGCATGTGGAGGGCACAGAAAATGTCATTTCCAGCTCCCAACCGTGAGGAAACCCCACCTCAGGGAAACCCAGGGTGACCATGTATTCAGAAAGATGGAAGTTCCCGGGGACAACCCCAGCTTTGGAACTGGTTTGACTGGTGTGCAGCTGGAAGCAGGGGGTCATTTGCAAGAGAAGGTAAGGGCATGGAAGCAGTGCGCTCCTGGCAAAGCTGGCAGGAATAAAGGAGGTGTGTCAGGCTGCTCCTTTGCCAGGCTCCCCACACTTATCCTCCTGGTGGTCTAAACCACGAGTAACTGGGGCCGAGACAGTCAAATAAACCATCTGAGATATCAGAGTGAGACGGACAGACAGATGGACTCCCTCAGAGAATCTGGAGCTGGCTGGTAGCCAGGTTCTGCTTGCCCCAGGAAGCCCCTCAGCCCCCAGCACCCCAAAGTGCCAGCTGAGCAGCCAAAGGGAGGGACGGGCACCGGGGGCCATGCGGGAGGGGTGTGGGGACATGGCCAGTCCCGGGCAGAGGGCTCAGCCCTGCACTGCGGGGGCCCTGCCACCCGCCCATGGCACAGCCTGTGCTGACACAGGACCTCACTGTCTGCTGGCTCCCTGCCCCTGGCACCAGGCTGCCTGTGGGCTTCCCCCTCCCCTGAAGATGATGCCGGCCTCCCGTCTCAGGGCAAAGAGCAGCCTTACCTCCATCTGACACGGCTGGGCCCTGTGGGGGTGGAAAGAAGAGAGGTGAGAGGGGCTGCATGAGATCTGTGGGCCTGGTGGAGTGGTACCTGGGCAGGCAGCAGCACCAGGGCAAGCCCAGTCCGAACCCAGAGCAAGAGACACTGTCAGCAAACACGGCTCTGGTGTTCCCTGCCCTGTGGCAGAGGCAGGACACAGGACTTCCAACCCAGGGCAGCAGTTAGAGTTACAAGGGGGTCAGCTTTTCTCCCACCTCCCCATGGCCTGGGACCAGGCCAGCGACTGGGAAAGGGCAGATGCTATCAGATGTAAGCCTGCCACCCTAAGCAAGAAGGGAGGAGAGAAGCAGCCTCCACGGCACAGGAAGAGGAGGGGAGGAGGGGAGGGAAGGAAGGACAACCACAGCCCCAGGCAGGCAAACTGCCCGTTCCCTCCTTCCTTGGAGCCTGGAGCTACCGGAGTGCAGACACCCAAAACCAGGGATCAAGTGCTGCCAGCTCAGGGCACAGCAGGACAGGGTGTCCTGCAGCACCCGCTGGGCCCCCCAGGTACCAGCCCTGGGGATGGGGCACCCAAGGACCCACAGCGAGCAGGGAGATGGGCAGAGCCCCTGTAGCCGAAGCCCAGCCAAGCACTCGCTGCGTGGTGCTGTCTCTCATCACCTGCTTGGGGCCACACCGAAGTGGTGCCCACACTCGAGTGATGCCCTTGACCCAGCCGGCCCGTGCCCCCCTCCCTGCCAGCCCCGCACACCCCAGCCTATCCCGCACACCCCCTGACTGTCTCCATCCCAGGCCCACTATCCCACCCC
>VWZW01004397.1:98784-113739 GCA_013397115.1 Edolisoma coerulescens
GCTTTCGGCTCTCACAGGAAGTGTCGCCATGGGAACCGAGACCGCAGCGGGGGGAGCGGGGCCCGCCCCGCGCCGCCGGCACCGCCCCGGTGGGCACCGGCTCCAGCTCCGGGCCAGGAGCCGCCGCGGCGCCGCTGCAGCTCCGTCCCCATCCCCGTCCCTGTCTCCATCTGCATCCACATCCGTTATCCCAACCCCATCTGCATCCCTGTTCCCATCCCCATCCCACTCATTCCCCATTCCCATCCCCGTTTCCATCTGCATCCACATCCGTGATCCCATCCCCATCTGCATCCCTGTTTCCATCCCCATCCCTGTCTCCATCCACATCCACATCCGTGACCACATCCCCATCTGCATCCCTGTTCCCAAACCCATCCCGGTCTCCCTTCCCAGCACGGCTGTGCTGCCTTGGGGTCACGGCCCCGTTGTCCCCCCTCCCCGCAGCCTGGACAGCCCGAGGGGGCTCCTCCCGGCCATCGCATCACCCCAGGGAAGCGGGGTGCAGGGGCAGGGGGACATCAACAGGCCCAGCACACCCTGCCACCAGCCTGGTGCCACTTGCCCTGGTCACAGAGGGTCTGGGGCTGCCTCCAGGGCCAGCGTTTGGGGAGGGCTGCCTGTGCTGTGCGTGCCAGCAGAACCTGGCAGAGAGGAGCAGTGGACGTGCAGCTTGGAGTCACCAAACTGATGCCTAAGCAGTTTTGCCCATCTCCTAAGGTCGAGGTTCCATGTTGATCAGCAACCACAAACCAGGGGAGGATATTTTAGGTTATTTGTTAGGAAATCTCAGTAACTAACAGCGCAGGATAAACCGCAGAGCACCATGGCAACCCGCTCAGGGAAATGCTAATAATGGGGACGTAAGGTGGGTGATTAACCTATCAAAAGCAGAACCCTAACATTAAGTTGGGTGCAGATCTATGCAGAGAAAAATGAAGCTTTCCCACCACGAGCAGGCACAAAAGCAGAGCAGCACAAGCAGCCCCAGCCCTGGCAGGGTCTTTGGGCAGGGGGGAACAGAGGGTGGCTCCTCTGGCTGCCCCTCTACCCCCTGCCACTGCGTGGAGCAGCAGTAGGATGAGGGGTGATCGTGCTGCTCCCCTTCCCTTTGTCGGAGTGTGGCTGTGTTGTTTGGCTTGGCTTTGCCACAGGAGTTATAAATAAAAATGTCTCTCCAAGAGTGCGTGACTCACGGTCCTCACCGCAAGGATAACCCCTCTGCTGGGAAACCTGATCTGAGGACAGAACTGCAGCATGCAGGAATCAAAGACATTGCTTAACTAATGCACTTAATCCAAACGGAGAACAGATGAGCCCCTCACCCCACCTGGGTTGGGGGTGGGCTGCTGCAGAATGTGTCTGAGCCCCTCTCCACCCCTGTCCTGTGTCATCCCCAAGCTCCAGCTGCTGACAACCCAGCCCTTGACCTGCTCCAGGGCCTGGTGGTTTCCCTTGGGCAGCAGTGGGGAGCTGTGGCAGTCGCTGACGTGGCCTCAAGCAGGCTCAGCAATTTCTCCGGCCACCCTGCGAGGAGAGAGCTCGTGGGTGCCGGTGTTGCCTCAACGTGAGGCATCCCAGTGTGGGAGGCTGTGTCAGCCCTGTGCCTGGGCACAGCATCCTCCCAGGCTGGGACCCCTGCCCCATGGGGAGAGGGATGCCCTGTGCCCCAGTGCCCCAGCCCGGGGGGACCTGGTTTATCCTGGGGGTAGGTGACGGCGGGGCGACAGCTGGCTGGGGGATTTGCTGAGGGCATTATTTAATGCTGTGGGTAAATGGAGGAACAGCAGCTAATTCTGGAGTCCGTAATCCTCTTCCTCCCCCGGGGACGGGGAGCGTGCCAGTCACGCACCCGCCGGCGGGCCCTGGGGAAGAGCCCCGGCAGCTCCCCAGGCGGTGCCGCGGGCCGGAGCGACTCCCGGACCATGGGTGATGTGCAGAAGGTAAGCGGGGTCCGGTGACATCCCACCGGCTCCAGGGCGGGTGTGCAGCACCAGCACCATCCCAGTGGCGGTGCCAGGAGGGCTGGCAGAGCAGGGCTCTACCTGGGGCATGTTCCCCCAGCATGCCCAGGAGCTGGGAGGGGTCCCAGGGCTGGGACAGGGGGAATTGGGGCTGTGGGGCCACCCCGAGCCCGGACACCTTGGGAGCTGGAACTTGGTGCTTGCTCAGGCTGTAGACACAGGGTACCCAAAGCCAACAGTATGCCCAGTTCCCCCCTCCCAAACAAGGGTGCTCTGCAGCCACCCAGCACCCCACAGGGCTCCCCCAGCACCCCCTGCCCCCAGGGGCTGCTCTCCGTCATCCAGAAGCTGAAGGGTTCACCGGAGCAGGAGCTCCGCATCGTCCTGCTGGGGCTGGACAACGCCGGCAAGACGACGCTGCTGAAGCGCCTGGCGTCCGAGGAGGTCAGCACCATCACCCCCACGCAGGTAGGTGCTGCTGGGGGCCTCGGGTGGCGGCGGAGGGGGCAGGTCCCACCCATCCCTTGAGTGATGCCGGGGTTTGTGTCCCCACGCAGGGATTCAACATCAAGAGCGTCCACTCCCACGGTTTGAAGCTGAACGTTTGGGATATCGGGGGGCAGCGCTCCATCCGCCCGTACTGGAAGAAGTATCTGGGCAGCACAGACCTGCTGGTGAGTGGGGCAGCACCCCCAGCCCTGTGCGTGCTGTGTGGGCCCCACAGAAGGGCTGTGCAGCCGGGCAAGAAGGAGCCCCTGACTGTCCCTTTTGTCCCCACGGCAGATTTATGTCATTGACAGTGCCGACCAGAAGCGTTTCGAGGAGACAGGGCAGGTATGAGGGGTGCAGTGAGGGGTGGCTGTGGGGTCCTGGGGCTCGGATCTGTCTGGCATCAGCTCTTTGAGGATGAGGGGGAAGCAAAGCTGCTCTCAGTCGTGGGGCAGCGCTGCAGGGGGGGCCATGCTGTCCCGAGAGCTCTGTGGGAAGGCTCAAGATCAGAGTCCCAGCAGGCAGAGATACCCCACCCCATGGCCCAGCAGCTCCCCCTGAGCTGGGGTGCTCCAAGGGTGCCCAGCACAGGGGTGACAGTCCCTGGGGAAAGTGACCCCTCAACCTCCAGCCCTCATCCCACTCCCCAGCACCGGGTTAGTGATACAGCCAAACAAAGCTTTACGAGTAGCAAATGCAGTTACAAACCCTGGGAATGAAGCTCTGAGAAGGGAAGGTGAGACTCTGAGTGCCAGCCCTGGCTGTTCCGGCACCAGGCGGTGGTGTGGGAGTGCCAGACAGCTCGGGACCAGCAGGAGCCTCCTGCAGCTGCCCTTTGCCCAGGGCTCTCGGTGCTTGGAGGGCTTCAGTCCTCAGGCAGCCCCGTGTGGGGCTCCTGGGCTAATGGACCTTCAGGAGGTGCAGCTCCTTTGGGAGCTTCTCTCCTATGGGATGTCAAGACCTCACAGCTTCCTTATCTGCAACGAGCACCAGAGAGAAGGGATGAGGCATTTGGAGGGCTGAGGTGTCCAGCCCATGCTGGGCAGCTACATGGAGGAGGGCAGCAGCCCTGGGAGAAGGTTCTCTCTTGGCAGGAGCTGGCAGAGCTCACAGAGGACGAGTCTCTCATGGGGGTCCCGCTGCTGGTGTTTGCCAACAAGCAGGACCTGGTGACTGCAGCACCCGCAGCCGAAATCGCAGAAGGGCTGAGCCTCCACACCTACCGGGACCGGGAGTGGCAGATCCAGGCCTGCTCGGCCCTGTCTGGGGAAGGGGTGCAGGTAGAGATGGGGGCCTGTGGGCTCTGCAGAGCTGGGAGAGGACCCAAGGGCCTGCCCTCACGTCTTTCTTCCCTCCAGGATGGGATGAACTGGATTTCCAGCCAGATCATGAACAGGAGGAAGTGAGAGCTGCAAAGTGCCAGACGGGACTGAGCCGCAGGTCCCTGCACCACGGCCAAGCCCCCGATCCCTCGGCTCCCCCTGAGCCTCGGCTGGGCCCTGAGCTTCAGACTGCCACGTTCGGATGATTTTCCCACCCAGTCTTCCATAATCAGCTGGCTTCCCCTCTCCCTGCCTCCTGGGCTTCCACGGGCTCCTCACACCCCCCGACTGCCCTGCAGCCCCCGAGCTGTTGGAGGGAAGCACACATCCTGATTCACACCAATCTGCGGGTGCCAGGAACTCCAGAGACCGGGCCTTTGAAGCAGGTATTGGTTTATTCAGCGCTGGGTGCACGGGGGATGCCTCCTCCTGTGGTGCACACCGACATCGGAGATCTTCAGCAAGTTGTTGCACACAGCTCATGCATTATTCACACAGCTCAGAAAAGGGTAGTCTTACGCTAAATACTTTTGGGCACTAATTCACATCCACTCGAGCAGGCGTATTGCTCTCTGGTGGTCTCGGCTGGTCGTGGGATGAAGGCCCCAAGTCTTCCTCAAAGTTGTCCTTTTCACCTCTTGCTCCAGAGCATGCGCACAATTCAGCTTTTCTGCAATGCTGATCTCGGCTGGTTCGTGTCGTTCAGGTTCTTGTTATCTTAAGGGCCTCCTGCCTCCCTTTCCTTTCAAGTGTCCTGTTATCTCGGCGCATCCTGCCTCCCTCTCCTGTGAAGTGTTCTGTTATCTCAAGCCCATCTTACCTCACTCTCCCGTTAAACATTTCGAATGTCCTGCCAGTATTTTCCCACATACAAGTCCCCTGTCTTATGTACATTAGTAAATTCTTTTACAATCTATCAGTAAAATATTTTCCTCTTTCTAATCTATGTCTCAATTTATATCTCTTCCAATCATCGTATGACATCGTGGTTCGCTGACAGCACCACAAAAAGCACTTGCTAAATACACATGTACACAAAATAATTATTCCTAACAGCAATATTCCCGTGAATAACTGTTTCAACCAATTTAGATTAGGGAGCCAACTCCCATAAGTAAGTTGACCAAGATGTATCATCCTATGTTACTTCATGAAGTACCTTTGCATGTTGCCAGATTGTTTGTGTAACTGTTGCTATTTGCCCTGATTGATCTGTGTAAGTACAACAACTGGTATTTATCAATGTACAGACTCCTCCCACTTGTGCTGTGATCATCTCTAATAACATATGGTTTTGAAATCCTACTTCTCTTAAGGAGTTAATTTCTGTTTGCAATCGTCCAATAGCATCTGCTGTAGAGTTTGCAATTATTTCCATCTCTGCTGAGATGTTCGCTATTGCTTTTTCTAAGTGTACAATTCCTAAAGTTGGGAACAAAGCTCTAACAAAGCTGTGGAAGCCTGTATGAGATCCAGTCAGAGGATTAGAAGGTATACTTCAACTAAATCAGTTTCTCCAGATTCCTCTAACGATTCCTGTAATTAAACCAGCATGATTTATAACTTGCATAGGTGGAACGAGACACCCCATAGTACACTGACCTGTCCAGTTTCCAGATAGTTACTTAAGGGCTGTTCCATTTCTGCACAACCACCAAAAGCCATCTGGTTAAGTCACAGCTAGTTGTGATGCTCATGTTGGAATTGTTAGTATGCCTTGCACACAGTCATGCCGTGGAGCAAATTGAACTTTAAAACCCGGTGAGCTAGGTGGTGAATTTGGATTTGACATGTCTCGTGGAATGGCAGTAATTCTAGTCAAACTGGTAGTCTCACTAAACTGGCCAAAATTTGGTCCTGTAAAGTTTGACTCCACATAAATTACAGATTGATTAACGAGTGATAACTGGAAAAGGGGTTTTTCCTAAAGGTGAACCTCTTTGTTTGCCTTGTGTACTAGTGTTGTACAAGGTATACAGGCTTAATTCAGTCCAGCTACTAGAGGGTACCCCTAACACTGCTAAGTGTAATTGTACTTCTCCACACAGCCAAAAATCTCTTATTCCAGTGTGATTAGCTATTGCCTCAAGCAAGGCTACATACTTATTTACATCAAAGGTTACTACAATCCAAAAAGCAACAAAGCATAACAAAGTGTTCATGATTTACGACTGAGTTTCAGCTTCAGTCCGTCGCTATCAATGGTTGTTACCGTCCGTGGTGTGACAGGAGATTTCTTCACACGGGTATAATGAATCCAGGTGGGTTTTTCTCTCACACGAATTGCAGTGAAGGTTGTCAGGAGGACTTGGAATGGTCCATCCCACTTCTCCTGTAGAGGATCACCTGTAAAAGACTTGGCATATACCCAATCACCAGGCTCAGTGGCATGCAATGCTTGGGTAGGCTGTTGTGGCTGACATTTCGTTACCACCTGAGCATTTTGCTTCAATTTTTGGTTCAGCAATTTCATATATTCTAAAAGATACATGCCCTACTAGAGCCAAGTTTTCGTTATGAATCACGTTTGCCCCATATGGTCTCCCATAGAGAATCTCAAAGGGGCTCAATCCCTCTTTTAATTGAGGTTTTATCCTTAGCCTCAAGAATACTATCGGGAGGGCTTGATACCAATACAAATTAGTTTCTTGGCAAATTTTTCCCAATTGCTGCTTGATTAAATGATTCATCTTTTCTACCTGCCCACTTGCTTGTGGCCAATATGGGGTGTGTAACTGCCAGTGGATGCCCAAAATTTTGCTAACACCCTGAAGCGTCTGGGCAATAAAATGAGGTCCTCTATCAGAGGAGATTTCCCTAGGAATACCAAATCTAGGAATAATTTCTTGTAGCAAGGCTTTTACCACCTCTCAGGCTTTATTAGTCCTGCAAAGATAGGCTTCTGGCCACCCTGAAAATGTATCTGTAAGCACCAGGAGATATCAATATCCACCCTTCCTAGGGAGCTCAGAAAAATCTATTTGCCATGTATCTCCTGGGTAAGTGCCTCTGGGAATGGTGCCTAGCTGTATAGGGGTAGTGGTGTTTGGATTACTCCTCAAGCATGTTTCACACTGGGAGGTAACTTCTCTGACTACACACTTCAGCTTTGGAGCAGCTATGTGTCACCTCAAGTATAAACAGAGAGCCTCAGCTCCCCAGGGCGTTTTGCCCTGCTCTGCCAGAACCACATCTCGTACCGATTTTCGAGGAATCACTATTCTGCCCTTTATGCTTGCCCATCCATCAGATTCTAATTCTCCTTTCTTGTTTTGTACCCACTGCCAATCAGCTGTGCTGTATAAAGGGGCTCTTTGCCTGTGGGTAGGAATTAGTGCCATTACCTTAACTGTGGACCTGGCAGCTGCCAATTTTGCTTCTCTATCAGCCATGGCATTTCCTTGTTCAGGGAGAGTACTGCCTTTAGAGTGCCCTTTACAATGCATGATAGAAACTAAGGCTGGGAGTTGGACTGCTCATAACAGCTCGAGTATCTCAGGGGCATGTTTAATCTCCTTCTTCTGTGAGGTCAACAGTCCTCGTTCTCTCCGTATTGCCCCATGAGCATGGACTATTCCCAAAGCATATCTTGAGTCTGTCCATATGTTGATGATTTTGCCCTCTGCCAAAATCAATGCTCTGATCAACGCAACGCATTCAGCCTTTCGTGCTGAGGCTCCCACAGGCAGCAGATTTGATTCTGTGACTGCGTCTAGGGCCATGACAGCAGATCCTGCAAGTCCTTTACCTTGTCTGATGTAACTGCTTCTGTCTGTGAACCAAATGTTCTCCGTTTTCGATCGGCTCTTCCCGCAGATCAGGGCGGCTCGAAGAAACGGATTCCACCGTTCCAATACAGCCATGACTTCCAGGACCTTTGGCGCTCTTTCCTCGCAGGAAGGCAGCTGGATTGAGGATGTTGGTTACCTTCATATCCTCCAATTCAGCGAGGATGGCTTGATATTTCAGGAACCGTGATGGGGATAACCAATGACTCCCTTTTTGATCTAATACAGCTGACACAGTGTGGGAAACAAATGCTGTCATCTTCTGCCCTAGGGTGAACTTCCAAGCCTCTTCTATGTTAAGGATAATTGCTGCCACTGCCCGAAGGCACCTTGGCTAACTTTGGTTAACAGGATCAAGTTGCTTAGAAAAATAAGCCACAGGTTTCTTGTATGGTCCTAACTGTTGGGCCAACACTCCTAGGGCCAGTCCCTGTCACTCATGAGAGAACAGCAAAAAGGGCTTGGTGACATCAGGGATACCCAAAGCTGGGGCGCACATTAATTCTTTCTTCAGGGTGCAATAAGCTTTGTTAGTTTCTGGTGTCCAAACTAATAAATGTCTTTCAGTGTCTTTTAATAGTTGATATAATGGCTTAACAATTAGGCCATAATTACACATCCATAGCCTGCACCACCCAGTCATTCCTAAGAACAATTCCTTCACCATGACTGGCCTCGGGGCTTGACCAATGGCTTCTTTTCTGCTTCCCAAGGATCGTTCTCCTCCAGGTGTTTCATACCCCAGATACGTCACTCGCTGTCTGACAAGCTGGGCCTTCTGACGTGAGACCCTATATTAAATCCCAAAAAGTTAAGAAGGCTTACATTCCAATTCTCACACATTTCCTGGGTCTTGTTTGCCACCAGCAAATCGTCCACATACTGCAAGAGTGTCCCTTCCCCACAAAGGGGCTCCCAGCTTTCTAATTCTTCTGCCAATTGATTCCCAGAAAGGGTTGGGCTGTTCTTAAATCCCTGTGGCAGCACAGCCTACTTTAACTGTGTTCTTCTCCCTGAACTTGGACTTTCCCACTCAAAGGGAAAAATCGGTTGACTGTCCTTTGCCAATGGCAGGCAGAAAAAGGCATCCTTTCAATCAGTTACCGATTGTTCATAATTTAGTTAGCAAGGTGTAAGGGCTGCCAACAACAGGATGTACAGTTTTGGTAATACTGTTCACTGCTCTTAAATCTTGTACCAATGGATAAGTTCTGTTTGACACTTTGACTGGCAATATAGGGTATTTGACTGGCAATTATACTGAGACTCACATTCTTTCAACAAACCCTGCCCTAAAAACTGCAGTATTATTGGCTCTATTCCTTTTCGATCTTCAGTCCTCAAAGAGTATTGCTTCTGACTCACTGGTTGGACTCCTTCTAACAGCTCAATTATAATTGGTTTAGCAAGTTTTGAGTGTCCTGGGCTATCTGTGTCCCAAACAATTGGGAACACTTGATCTATAATATGCTCCTCGGATAACGAGGGTTGTTCTTGATTCGGACCCTCAAGTAAGGCCATGCTTAAAGCAAGTATTAACTTCTCCTCAGTTATTTTTACTTTCATTTCCCCATTAGTGAATTTAATTTCTCATTCCAATAGCTCTAATCAATCTCTCCCAAACAAAGGTTTTGGTGAATTTGGTAAATAAAGAAACTGATGGGTTCCAATTACCTTTCTGATTTTGTATTGGAGTGGCTGCAGGAAATAGGCCTTTTCTGACTTGCCCGTAGCCCCTAAAACATGTACAAATTCTCTACTGACTGGGGTCAAGGTTTGATTCAGAATGGAAAAAGTGGCTCCAAAATCTACAAGAAATTCCATTTCTTGGTTATTCCCTGGGTCAATTTTAACCAGTGGATTTGCTAGGGAAGGTCCTGCCAGTCCCCATCAACCTTGATTTAAGAGTGCAACTATGTGTTTGGGGGCAGTCAAGGGTGTCATGGGTGCCTGGGTGAAGCAACACAGGACGGGCCACGGGAATATTTGGTAGGCTCAAGGACAATCCCATTTCCAGTGCCCCTCTTGTTTGCAAAATGCACATTGATTAGGGCCTAAACGTGCTCTCATACCTCTTGGTCTTGCTCCTCTTCCCCTAGCCCCCCTCTCCCTCTCATTCCTTGGTTCCCCTTTCCATGTACAGCCACGATTGTTACACTAGAAACGGGGAACTTGTTCTCATATACATCCCATGCTGCTGCCAAAAGCTTTTCTAAATTCCGATTATCTGGATCTTTAATCTTTTTAACTTCTTCCTGATATCAGGAGTTGACGGTCCTAACATTAGGGATACTAATTGCTGTTGACCTAATTCTGAAGCCGGATCCAGGGCAGTGTGCTTTCTCATGTGGTCTCGTAACCTCTCCACAAAGGCTCCAGGTGACTCTGGATGGACACTAAACAAAAGGGACCAGTGAACTGACTTTGGAACTGCATTTCCTAGTCCCCAGTGCACTAGGCACCTATAACGCTCCCAATTCCCATAATCTTGGGGGTCATTAGGATTCCATCGTGGGTCAGTGGTGGGGAAAATATCATCTATGTGTCTTTGCAAAGCCCCACTGGCTATTTGCCCCTGAACATATGACATAGTTGCTCCTTTTTCTGTTTCACTTAGCTGTTACCATTAGATAAGTATCACCGCAATCCAGATCCTGATTCTTAACAATCAACTCAAACCTCTTTGCTACTTTCTCGGGATCCTCTCTAAACGTGCCTACTGCATCCCTCCACCTGTCTAAATCTCCCGCAGTAAAGGGAGCCTTTACCTTTCCATCTGGACCAACTACCTATCGCAAGGGTGCTGCTGTCGGCTGGGCTTGTTCCCTTTGTCGGCTTCTAGTCCGAGAGGCCATTCCCGAACCTGCCTCACTTGCCCCTTCACCTTCGCTCCGTTCCCCACCCGATGATTCCCGTGACAAGCTACCGGGGGTGCTCCGGGACACGCGCTGTGTCCCAGCCGGGGCTGTGGCCCGGCTGAAGGTGCCCATCCGCAGGGCCGGGAGATTCCGCTCCCGGGCCACCACGGCTGCCGTGGGGAGAGCTGCGGGAGCGGGACAGGGGCTGCCCTGCCACCCTCAATGAAGCTGCGGTGACCGCCACGCTGCCTCGGCCAGTCCTTCCCGCGGCGCTGCGGCGGGGCTGACGCACGGGGGCCGATCCCGAGGCCCTTCCTGTTCCCGTTCCCGTTCCCGGGACCCGTCGGGGCGGGTCACGTGTCCCACGGGCAGCACGAGCCGCGCACGTGAGCGGCCCCGGGGAGGGCGGGAGGACTACAGCTCCCGGCATGCCCCGCGCCGCCGCGCACGCGTAGCACGCGCCGGGAAGCCGTTCCCGCCTCCCGCCGCCACTGGGAGCTGCGCGCCTCGATGGCCCCGCCCTCCTCCCCTGCAATAGGTGGACAGTGCTGCCACTCACGCAAGGGGGCGGGACTATGGTGAGCTCGGGTTTCTGATTGGCTGTGGCTGTAGAGAGGCGGGGCCGGGGGCGGAGCGCCGGAAGGCGGAAGCGGAGCATGGCGGCGGGTGCGGGCGGGCTGGTGGCGGCGGCCGCGCTGCTGTTGGCCCTGGCCGGGCCGCGCCCGGTGCCCGCCGAGCTCACGGATGGCAACAGCGAGCACCTGAAACGGGAGCACTCGCTGATGAAGCCGTACCAGGGTGAGCGCGGGGCCGGGGGGACGCGCGGGGCCCCCGGCGAGCGGCCCGGGCTGATCCGCGCTCTCCTCGCCCCTTTGCAGGCGCGGGCTCCGCCGCGATGCCGCTGTGGGACTTCCAGGGCAGCACCATGGTCACCAGCCAGTACGTGCGCCTGACGCCCGACGAGCGCAGTCGGGAGGGCTCCATCTGGAACCGCGTGGTGAGAGCCCGGGGAGAGACGGGCGGGGGCTCGGGACGGCCCTGCCGCCTCTTGCCCTGACGCCGCTGGGGTTTCTCCCACAGCCCTGCTTCCTCAAGGACTGGGAGCTCCACGTCCACTTCAAGATCCACGGAGCCGGCAAGAAGAACCTGCACGGGGATGGGCTGGCGCTGTGGTACACGCAGGAGCGCCTGACGCCAGGTCGGTGCCGCGGAGCGGCTGCTCCGCAGCACACGGGCCCTGTCCCGGCAGGCAGCTGGCCAGGCAGCGCCTCCGAGCTCCCCCTGTCTGGTGTCACTGGACTGGGGTGACGTGTCCTGTGTGTTCTGCCCGGGCAGCAGGTGTCCTCAGCCACCTGCCTGGCAGTGAACAGTTCATGCAGCTCAGAACGCTCTGAGCACAAATTCTGACCTCCTGCTGTCTCTCCCTCTCTCCGCTCTTCTGCCCTGTTCCAGGTCCTGTCTTTGGCAGCAAGGACAACTTTCATGGACTGGCTATTTTCCTTGACACCTATCCCAATGATGAGGCGACGGAGGTGAGTGGTCCAGGCAGCTTGTGCAGTGCCCAGCAGGCTACCTCCTTCCTGCTCCAAGTGCTTCTCACCTGATCCAAGGAAAAGTCTTTCCTTACTTGAGCATGGTCTGCTCTTCCTGTCCTGGGAGCTGGTAAAGGGAAGAGTTGGTGTGCAGTAATGGAGATAAGAAGCTCCTTGCTCCTTCTTGTGCTGCTCTTGGCTACACAGATGTTTCCAAGGGATTTTCTCTGCACAGGAGAGCAGGCACAGAGCTGGTGTAAACCCTGCACCATCTGCTAATATTCATCCTGAGTGTCATTCCCTGACCTCTGTGCTTTGGATGCTCATTCTGTGATGTTTCTGCCCTTATTTTCTCTTTGCAACCTGTGTGTGTCTGAAAGAAACTCCTGGGCTGCCTGTTTGCTCCAGAATTCCCCATGGCCACAGAACAGATCAGTCCCATGAGGACTGGAGATCTTTTTCTTCTGGCCTGCTCTGTGTTTGTGGATCTCATTATGGCACAGTCAGAAAACAAAACTATGCTTTGGGGTCTGTACCCCCAAACCCATGATATTTCAGTCATAAAGCACCTGGAAATGACCCATCTCCCTGTTGTCTTGATGCTCATGGGAGATGAATTCCTGCCTCCAGTTGTCCTCTCCTGGTGTAGGTAATCTGATCACAAAACCCTGCCTGTGGTTTTGCTGCTTATGTGAGATTTCTGCCCATTCCGGGTCTTGTGCTCTGTTCTTACACTTGTTGTGTTCAAAGAACAACTGGACATGGCAGCCAGGGCTTGTTGACAAGGTGGGGACTGGTCACAGGTTGGACTGAATGATCTCAGAGGTCTTTTCCAACCTAAATGATTCCGGGGTTTTTATCCAGCCACTCTGCAAGCTTGGAGCTGTCTCTGCTCTGGCCGTGCAGCACGGGGTGGGTTTATCCACAGCATCACAGGATGGGGGTCTCGCAGTGGGAGGTCAGAAAGGGTGGCTCTGCTTTAGGCAGCTCTGGCTCAGTTCAGAAGCAGCTTTAGTTGGAGAAGCAGCCAGCATGCCGTGGTCCTGTGCTCCGTGCCTGACCGTGGCCCTGCTGCCGTGCCCTGCTCCCACCCTGCTCCCTCTGCGGGCACGGAGGCTCCGGCTGCGCCCCGGGAGCTCCGGCAGCCCCGGCAGGCGCTGTCTGTGCCCCGCAGCGCGTGTTCCCCTACATCTCGGCCATGGTCAACAACGGCTCCCTGACCTACGACCACAGCAAGGACGGGCGCTGGACGGAGCTGGCCGGCTGCTCCGCTGACCTGCGCAACCAGAACCACGACACCTTCCTGGCCGTGCGCTACTCCCGGGGCCGGCTCACGGTGAGACCTGGCGGGGCGCCTGTGGGGGGACCTGCACTTGGGGTGGGGCAGGGCTGGCTCTACCAGGAGCTGGGGGTGGTTTTCCAGGCTCGGCCGCTGCCTCTCCGGCACCTCCAGCTCCATAAGAGGCGCAGGCAGGCAGGATAGTGGTGTGCCAAAGGCGATTGCCTGGAGAGAGTGTGGAGTCTCCCTCACTGGAGATACTCATGAATCACCTGGACACAATCTATGTGATCTGGGATGGCCCTGCTTGAGCAGGGAGGTTGGACCGGATGACCCACTGTGGTCCCTTCCAGCCTGGCGTGTCCCATGGTTCTGAGCATTCCCGGTGTGACCCTCTCCTGGCTTTGCAGGTGATGACTGATGTGGAAGACAAGAACGAGTGGAAGAACTGCATCGACATTGCTGGGGTGCAGCTGCCAACCGGGTACTTCTTTGGTGCTTCTGCTGGCACTGGAGATCTGTCTGGTGAGAGGGGGCTTTGCTCAGGGGAACACGTGGTGGTTGGAACCTGGATTAGGTGACCCTGCCTTGGCAGGGGAGTTGGATCTCCAGAGGTCCCTTCCAACCCTAAAAATTCTGTGATTCTGTGATTGTAATACTGGATGCACTGGATAGTTTCCATGGCTTCCTTTCCCTGAATTGTTTACTGGGCTCCTGAAACCCTTTTGGGACCCATGGCTGGGGAAAGGAGGCACCTGAGAGCTAAGGAACGTCTTTGGATTGCAGTTTGATACTTGGGGATGAGGGTGGCTTGAGAGGGAAGGAGACTGGACCTGGCGGAGGAGGGTCTGAGGGATGCTCCAAGTGTGTGGACATCTCAGAGCTTCTGATGGCGTTTGGTGCTCATGGTTGTTCCCCAGACAATCACGACATTATCTCGATGAAGCTGTTCCAGCTCATGGTGGAGCACCCTGTAGAAGATGAGACCGTTGACTGGACCAAGATCGAGCCGAGCGTCAGCCTCCTTAAATCCCCCAAAGGTGAGCCTGTGGGCTTTGGAAACCTTCCCTGTGGGACCGGGATATTGGGGCTGGACTCTGGAAGGCATTGAAGGCATAACACCCGGTAAAACTCCACAGGATCCGAGGTTGGGTCGGTCTCTGTAGCTGTTCCTTCCCTTGCAGACAACGTGGATGACCCGACGGGGAATTTCCGGAGCGGGCCGCTGACGGGCTGGAAGGTGTTCCTGCTCCTGCTCTGTGCGCTGCTGGGCATCATTGTCTGCGCCGTGGTGGGAGCCGTGGTCTTCCAGAAACGCCAGGAGCGGAACAAGCGTTTCTACTAGTGGAGCACCAAACCCATCTTTTTTTATGGGGAGCTGTAAAAAAAAAAAACTGTGGTTTCTAAATGCTGTTTCTGAGAAATACCAGAAGTATTTTCTTACCTGTCTGTTTGGCTGTAACCCCCGCCCGGCCCTTGGCCTCCTGAGGGTTGGACTGAGGCGGGTGATGCCCGCTGGCTCTCCCCAGAGCTGTGGTGTGGGAGCCTGGAGGTTGCTCCCCGGTTTTTCCAGCGCTCCCCCCGCCTTGCTGGGACTTGCTGTGCTGCCTGAGGCAGGTGTGAACATGAGGGGCTGTGGGGAGGGGGCTGCGAGTGGGGCATTAAAGGACTGACACCACCCGTGGCTCTGGCTCTGTCTGGTGGGGAGAGAAGGGGAGCTCTG
>VWZW01004397.1:126344-150327 GCA_013397115.1 Edolisoma coerulescens
CCCCAGCCCCAGCCCCAGTTCCAGTTCTGGACCCACTCCCAGTTCCAGTTCTGGACGCCTTTCAGTTCCAGTTTCGGCCCCCGTCCCAGTGTCAGGCAGGCCGGGACAAGCTTCAACACGGGCCTTTATTGGGTGCGGTCAGTGCCGGTAACGCTGGACTCACCCGACCCAACAACACAACAACCACAACACGGGAACGCTGCGGTGCCCAGCGTGCAGCCAGCCACCCTCGCGGGCTGCGCCTGCTTCATCCACCTGGCCACACACGGGGTTTTCCCCCTTGCTTTTCATCCGAGGGAACTCTTTTACCTGCAGGGCTACATCGCTGCTTTTCCCGAAACGAACGGAGGCTTCCAACATGGTACCCTCCCAAAAACTGCTTAGAACCAACCCATCAACCCAGCAGCCAGCACTGCGGATAACAAGGTCTGCCCAAGGCCACGGCACATCCCCTGAGCCCAGGAGATGCCCTGAACCACGGAGACAACACTGCTCCAACTGAGAGAGGCCTCAGACAGGGCTGGTTACCTTCTGCCCCACTCCAGCCTGTCCCTGGAGAACAGGAGGGCTTCAGCCAAGACCTGCAGCTGCTCCAAGACCTCTCGCTGCATCTCCACAGCGACGTGGAACACGTGGTGGTTGGAGCTGTTGTACATCACCGCGTTCTGGAACATGAGCATGAGATCACGCTGGAACTGCATCACGGACTGAATGTGTCCCTTTGACAGCCTCCTCTTTATGCTGGTTAAATCCATGGGTCTACAAAAGACAGAGAGAAGAAGAATTAAATTGCGACCCAGGGCCAGGCATCCTTTGGGATCTGCATGAATGTGCTTGTTCTCATTTCAGGGTGGCCCTGAAAGCACAGCTATTTTCAATCAGTTTTATTGCTCAAGACACAGAGGGGGGAGTGAAAAAGGCTTTTCTTCCAAGCCAGACAAAAGTAAGTTCAGCCAATGCGACACTTGCTATCCAATCAACTTGGCAGGTCATTAGCAGTCACCTCTGGAAAAAATGGGATGCTGAGCTCCAGAGAAGGCAAGCAGTAATTAGTCTTCAGGAAGTCAGTCCAGGTCTTAGTGGAGAAAGAAAAGTTACTAAAATAGGTATCTATTAAATCCCCTTAAGATCGAATGGTGCCACCAGCAAAAATAGCAGTGCTGGTAAGGGGAACATGATAGGGAATAAATATTACTTCCCTTATTTTGACAGAATGGGAAAATGAATGGCTGCAGAGAGGACAACTGTGACCAGAATAGAACATGATTCAGCTCTGAAAAATGCCATTAATCTCTCTGGGAAATATTCTTATGACCCACTTCTGTGCTGAGAGTGAAACATCTGGGGCGCTCGCAGCGGGTGAGGAGGGGGCATCTCCCCAGGCACATTCCAGGCATGGGGAGAAGGCACTGCTGAGCTGCAGTGCCTGGATCCCCTGCCCAGGGACTGTGCCTGGGATAAGCCAGCCATGCAATGCCTGCAGAGGGCAGGCACAATTCCCACCAGCTCCAGAGTCAGTGTGCAAGCTTCCAGGTTCTAATTACCCAGAAGGGAGTTTTTACTGCAAGAAATCGGTGGGAGATGCTGGTGACAGCCAAACTCTGGAAAAGGAGGAAGGAAACCATCCCACTGGCCCTTTGCAAACCAGAGAAGACAGAAAACAACTAGAGAGAAATCAGCCATGGAGCACTTCCTCCACAAACTCACCTCTTTACCACATCCTTGTATCCAGGGGCTTGTTTCTCTGACACTGGCTTCAGGAACGGGCTGCTGAACCTACAGGGACAAGGACAAAGAATGTTCTCTGCCTGCCCCTGCATCAAAGCACTGGAACACGGAGCAGGGCTGGCCTCTCCCTACAGCCAGTGTTGTGCCAGCTGTGTAGGAAGCAGCATTTGGGCTGTGCCACATTAAGCAGAAGAAATCAATATGCAGTGTTCTCTCCAGCTCTGCAGCAGGCAGCTGTTCCCCAAGCAAAGTCCTGCAGAGACAGGCCAGCCTCTGGGAGGGGGGGACAAGGCCTGGTGACACAGGAGCTGGGACTCAGGGCAGTGAGTCCAGGACATGTTGATCCAGCCCTCAGCCCCCACGTACCTGTGACTGGCTATCATCCTCCAGATGGACAGGAGCCTTTTTTTGAGGATCACGTGCTGGAGGGGGTTATTCCAGCTTGGCTGCAGCCTGTGGAATAAAGAAAACTGCCAGATCATCACACTCGAGACAAAGTAGGAGGTGACAATTCTGCTGGCACCCACCACATCCAGGTGGATGAAGCTACAAAAAGCCTCTGAGTGTGATGGTGGGAGTGTTCTGCATCAGAGTGCACAACTGAACATCCAGAGTGCAGGAAGATGAAGGACAAGAGATAAAAACAAAGCTGAGCTAAAGAGTAGGACCAAACTGGATAGAGAACGTCATGCTACTCCGCAGTCCAGAACTTCACTGAGGTGTTTTTTAGGAAGTTTCTCTCCCCAAAACATCACGTTTTTCCTTTGAGAGGCAGTCCAAGTGATCACACACACGGCAGAGACTGCATGTGACTGACACACCTGCAGCTGCTCAAAGGGGTTGGTAATGCTGGGCTGTGCATTGCCTGACACAGCCTGATGTCCAGCTCACACCAGGCCTATTTGACTTGAGAAAACATATATTTTCCGTTTAATCTCTTATTTAATCTCTACCCTTCTCCCTTCAGCTTGCTCAAAAATGCCAGCAAATCCAGAGATAGCGCAAGTTACCCCCTTCCCTCCTGCTCTGCTTGGCTATCTCACCTTCCTGGACGTGACCTGTGCCATGCACTTGTTCTCATGTGTGACAAGGGAAATGACTCTGTTCTGATGCGTTTGCAAGAGAGCAGAACCAGCTACTTACATGTTGGGAGAGCCTGTGGAGTCCAGCTCTGGGGCTGCAGAGGTGCTGTCACTGTTACCTTGATCCAGGGCCTGAGCACTCATCTCTGCTGGATGCAGCTCACCTGAAGGTGGTTCTCCGGGTGTCTCTTGAGTCTTGCCCTGAAAAGCACAGAGGATCCATCCAAAATGGCACCCCATCACCTGAATCCTTTATCTAGAAGCCAGCCTGCTGCATATCCCTTTCCTGCACCCAGGCTCAGCTGGGAGCTTGCTTGCTCTCTGTTATTCAGAGGATGATGGTTGACCTCACTCAGACCTTCCCAGCAACAGCTTTGTCTGATCCCTTGGATCACATCCACCCCTGGCTGACACAAACCCTGTGGAGCTGAGTGGTGCCCAGTGTTGTGTCTGTCTGCTCTCTGGCAAGAGTCGTGGATGTAGAGAGGGCAATCAGGAGCTGAGGTAAGACTGCCTCAGGCTTGTTAAAGCTCCAGATACAGATAACAGGAACCTCTAGAGTTCAACAAGGCTGTTTCCTCACAAACTCCCACATGAAAATGACAGGGAATAGACTCAGCTAGGAAGGAGAGTGGTGCTGTTGTTGTAGTGGTTTGCCAGTAAAAGGCACAGTGGGATTACATGCAGGGACACCTCAGAATCCTCAACAGATCTGAAGCACGAGCAGACTTCTCAGAAAGAAACTGGACACTGTGCTGTGTTTGGCTGTGCCCACTGGGAGAACTGTGAGGGAGTTGCTGGGAATAACAGCAGTTAAGAGCAGAGTAACTGCTGGGAATAACACTGTGCTGGCTGAACAGGTGAAACCCTGGAGGTTATTTGTCTCCAGTGTCCTGAGTTTGCAAGAGAACAAATGTGGATAAATGGCACTGTTCCTCCACTGCTGTGTTACTTTCCCAGGAACACCCAGCAGGCTGGTGGGAGCCCACAGCCCCCCAAACACAGCAGTGATGCAAACCCAGGCTAGACAGTGCCTGCTTCCAAGACATGACAGTCCCCAGGGGCAGATGGTTATTGCTGGCACAGCCACGTGGGCCTGAAACCAGCCAAGCTGTGCTGCAAAACACAGCAATTAGAACCAGGCGAGTATTCCAACCTTGCCTTAAACCTGAGAGCAGCCTGCCAGCTCTCATGAGTCACCTTTACACTGCCAAGGAGCAATTCCTCCAACTCACATCTGAGGGTTTCATCTGTAACAAGCTTCCTGTTTATAAAGATACACAGCCATACATAAAAAACACCCTTCCCTCATACATATCTTCTGTGTTCCCCTCCCTGCTGTTTCCTCCTGTTTTGTCTCCTGTCTCAGAACTTGGGGCTCCCCCATCTCTTCTAGAGCTGGTTTCTTTCATGGTCTCATCTCTCATCCAGGGCCAGAGGCTCTTTTAGGACCACCACCCCCCTACCTCTCTTCCCAGGAAGTGTTCTTTCTCATCTTTTGCCAGGATGTGCAGTTGACTTTCCTCTGCTCCCGAGACTGCTGTTCCTGTGGTCTTTTCCTGGCACCTCACTTCTTCCCCACCACTCTGCTTCCCCGAGCCACAATAATCCCCCGGAGTCTGCGATGACTCTGTGCTGCTAATGCAGAAAGATTCCAACATCTGGGTTACCTGCAAGACAGTGACTTATTACTTCAAATTGTGAAGGCAAAAGGGAGAAGAAATAAACAGCAGAGATGCTATTTTTGCAGTCACTCATGAACGCCTTTCCATTTTTAGGAATCCTTGCAAAATCTGATGAAGCCCTGTGTTATTATTACAGTGTCAGCTCACTGACATTTCTGTGCTTTAGGGTGAGCTGTGCTTTGGCAAAGCAGCTGCCTGGAAGCTCCAAATGGGAGGAAAGGCTGGACTTGAGCCGGGGAGAAAGTGAACCCAAAGCATCTGCTGTGCTCCTAGACTGTTTCTGTGGGTAGGGATGGTGCAGGCCCTGAAAATCCCAATGTTTCAGGAGGGCCTGAACTATGCTGCCCACCTTCCCGTCATCCCAACAGCCCTACCTCCAAGAGGAACTGGAAAAGATTGTCGCTTTCACATGGTTTCTCTGCCTCTTGGTAATCTTCACTATCGTCCTTCCAGAGAGGCTGACTCAGCTCCATCTCATGGTCTGCCTCTTGGCTGCTCTCCTCTAGCTTCCCCATGGCCACCTCTTCAGTAGTTCTCCAGCTCCTCACATCCAGATCCAAGCTTGAATCCCAGTCAGGAAGAGACTGGAAATCACTGTTCTCCGACTCGATGGGAGATTCCAATTCGGACTTCCAGGCGTGGCCCATCTGCAAACAATGAAAAGACAGCAATTCCTTTGTACCCTGATCCAGAACTGCCAAGCCCAGCTCGTTTCCTGAGACACTTGGAGGGCCACAGCCTGGGAAGGTCTCTGAGACGAGCAGCCTGCACCTGAGCTCACCACGCAGCACATGGCAGGGCTGCAGCTCTGCAACACAAACTGAATCAGAGCAACTGAATTTCAGGTTTTCTGGTGCTTTTGCTGTGCTCTCTCCCTGCCCTGGGTGGTGGGTCCCTCTGCTCAGGGCACGCTGAGCTGGCCAGGAGCACGTGGCTTTGTGATGCTCCATATTTAAGGTGCTGAGGGATTCCAGCCAGCTCAAACCGAGTCCTGCTGGGGCTCCTCAGCTGCTGAGTGTTGGGAACAACAGTGACTCCAAGGACAGCTCACTGAAATTCCATTTGCTGTCCCCTGAGAACCTTTTATACTGGAGATAACTTATGACAAACCTTACAGACACAGTTTTGAAGGTGACAGACGTGATTTAGCTGGATGGTGATGTCTCATGTACCTGAGCCAGAACTGTAACTACACAGTCACACACTGACAGGGACAGGTCTACACATTTCAGAAGATAAAAGTTAGCATTCTCTTAAGAAGGAAGAAACCACTCATTTCATCTCTTTTCATTAGTCCATGCCTAAGTGTCTTCTACTGCATGAGTGCACTCTGATTTCTCTTAAGCCTGGGGAATTGCTTGCAGAGTCACAGTACAACAGTAAAGGATGTCAGAAAATCTGCATCTCGCCACTGAACGGAGCTGCCAGGATGCTGCACCTATGGAGAATTCTATGCATTAATTAACAGTGTCTTTAGAGTCTTCAGGTAATTATGTACAACCTCATTTTTTCAGAGTTTTGAACAAGCACATTTCTCGCTGATGGCTCTTCCATTCTCAGGACTGCTCCAAATACAGCTTATGGTGCATAACTGGGAGAAATACAGAATCCACTGGGTCTGGGATGAGAAAATGGGTTTGCTTATTCTGTGAACTTGCAAGCAGAGTTGGGATGTGAAAGCCTGTCCTTCTGAAACCTCTTTCAAAGTTCACTTCAGTGGCAGCGGATGAAATTTGATGAGGTAAGAGATAACATTACCTGCTCTCAGCTTCCAGGTGAGGCAGTTGGGCAAAGTGAGATTCCATCTGAGGAGAAAGCCCGTGCCTGGAGCTCTCCTGCAGCCTCAGCAGAGCTGCCACACGCAGAGGCACAGCAAAGCCTCTGCCCAAGGTAATCCGATCACTTGCGATCATCTTTCTGTACTCCAGTTCAGAGGGATAAACGTTGAAAATCAGGAAGTCCTGGGAACTTGGGCGCAAGATTAAAGAGATCTTCAGCCTTATGTTCAGTTTTACCGAATCTGGGAAGACTCAAGATGCCAGGGAGCAGAACAGCAGCGTTCGTGCAAGACATGATGAGTGAAATAATCACAGATTGCTCGGCTCCACACCAATTCCGGACAAAATGACACAGACTTGAACTTTTAATTAAGAACTGCCTGACAGTTCTTAATGATGTTGGCTGCATAAGTCACTAGCAAGGAACCTCTGTCAAATTGGAAAGTTTTAGTTCACTTTGCAGAGATCAGACACTGCGCAACCCTCGCTGTTCTGGGAAAAAGCTGTTAAAAATCAAAAAGACAGCCTTTAAAAAGAACTTACATGTCAAAACAAGAAAAATGATAAAAGCCTGAATTCTAATAAATGCAATTTGCTAAAGACATAAAAGCAAATAAAAACAAAAAACCTCATCAAAAACATCAGAAGCAGAGAGCTGCCAGATGATCAGTGGGGATGACACACCATCAGTGCCAAACATCTCAGTGGAAAATAGGGCCAGTTGGAAAAACCAAATTAATCATTATCAGCAGTTGCCACAGAGGAGCTCACATGAGACCTTCTCTTGGGATGGGTCTGAGAGACGATTTCTAATTAAAATGTCAACAGGGGAGGTTTTAGAACAATTTGAGGGAGCGAATAAACCTTAGAACCCATTGGGATTCATTTGTGAGCCCTAAAGAAGCTTAAATATAACGTGACCGAGCCTATGCTGTGTAACTTGTCATTTAAGTATAAGAAGAAAACCAGAAAGGGCTGACAGTTTTATCTGTCTGTAAAAGGGTGGGTGCTGGGAGATGCAGCACAGTAAAACATCAGCTCTGTGCTAGACAGATTAGAACAAAGTATTAGGAAGGAGAGAATTAGTAAGTAGTCAGAGCATGAGATGATGAATTGGGAACGAGGGAATGAGGCTCTGTACAGAAAATAATATCTTGGAGTTTTAAAGCTCTTAAACATCATTAAAGACTATTAAAATGTCATGGGACAAGAGACAAGGCTGAGAGAAAAAACTTGGTTAAGAGAAGAAACCAAAGGGAGAAAGGAACAGCAATGCTTGCCATGATAAAAGCAAGTTACCAGAGGGCCTGACAAAGGTCTTCTCCTCTGCTGTACCTTCAGTTTTCCAGCAGAGACAATGGCAGGGCAGAGGTGTTAAGAGAGATGGAACCAGACTCTTCTCAGGGCCCAACAGTAAAAAGAGACAGGGATAACAAGTTGCACCACAGGAAATTCTGACTGGGTGTAAAGAAAGTATTTGAAGCTGGCCCTGCTCTGAGCAGCTGAATGAAGTAAAGGAATGCAGAGGTTCTTTCCAACTTAGAAGGAGTTGGGTTGGGAAGGATCTTTAAAGGCTGTCTGGGTCCAGCCCCCCTGCCATGGGCAGGGACACCTTCCACTATCCCAAGTTGCTCAGAGCCTTGTCCAAGTTGGCCTTCAACACTTCCAGGGATGGGGCATCCACAGCTTCTCTGGACAACCTGTGCCAGGGCCTCACCATCCTCATTGTAAAAATAATCTTCATCCAGTCTAAATCAACCCTCTTTTAGTTTAGAACCATTACCTTGTCCTGTCACAACAGGCCCTGCTAAAATGTTTGTCCCTAACTGAAATCATTCCATAAAATACATGAAAGACAAAGACCCCTGTAACTTTTTGTGCTACGAACTGAGAACAATAAAAATTCAAGCCAGAAATTTGCTCCCAGGTTTAGCAGTGAAGGACAATTAACCAGTCACCAATCCAAGGGAGTTTCAGCATTTCCACATCAGTAAGGTGACTCCTGGTGAAAATACACCTCAGCAATACACGGGACTTGACACAGCAGGCACGGCCAACTTCAACACTGAACTCGTGAAAATTGAGAGCTCTTACTGGATAAGGCAACAATGCCTCTGGTCTTAATCCCAGTGACTCAGTTTCCTGAAACCTGTGCACGAGAAAGCTGCACCCTGGACATGCTGCACAGAGTGCAGAGCACTCCCAGCTGCTGCAACAATCAAAGATGGTGTCATTTTGTTGTTTTTTTTCCCCCCATGAAAGGTTGTGTGGGCAGAAAACATGCAAGATTCATCTCAGGTCCTATGAGCTGACTTGGAAATTCTCGCAGAGAACTTAAAACCTTCTTGTTGCTGAGGAAAAGGACTGTAATTCCCAGTAGAAACAGTGCACAAGCTCAGATGTGAAACCAGGTACTGGCAATCCTGCCTACAGGTGCTGGGATCAGAGATTGTCACTCTGACTAGTGTAGCCTCCACAGATCTCTGGGGAAAGAATGTCAAGTCCTTTTCAATACATTTTCTCCTAAGGAAAGCTCCAACAAGACTGCAGTATTTAACTTCTCAAGGTTTCATCTCCAGTGTCACCACAGTGCTGCTGTATCCTCACACACTCAAGCAGGGAATCTTCCAAGCACTGTGCAACATTCCTGGGATTAATGGATTGTCTCTATCAAACTCTGCCTTGGATGTGTTCTACAGGGATAACTGGAAGAGAATCATATGTGCAGATATTCCAGGTGGGGATCCAGGCTTGTACCACAGGGTTCCTCCCTGCAGAGCTGTGATGCTCAGTACACTGCACACCGGGTTGTTCCCAGATTTTAATATACATCACATTTACACAGCACTAGTAAAAATCTGTACACTTCACATTACAGTACATACGAGCCACCAGTTGCTAGCTAACACCAGAACACTGATGAAGCCCAAGACGACTGCCCTAAAACAGGCAGGGGGGCTGGTCTTCCCCTCTGGGGAAGTTTCTTTGGGTTACACATTCTGACAAAGACACTGCTTTCCAGAAGGGCAAGCAAAGGTGGTGAACCAGGTCCCAGAAATGGACCTGCAGCTTTTCTTCCTCCTCCAACAGCTGTTAAAGAGCTGCCTGCTTGCACTCCAGCTCCGGATGCCTGGGATTCTGCTGGGATTCCGTGTCTGCAGCATCATTTCTTCATCTTCATGTCTGCCTCGATGGCGCAGCGCCGCCCTCTGGTGCCTCCGTCCTGCTCACAAGGCAAACAAACAGAGTTACACAACCCCCCGGGGACGTCCCTCCGGCACAGCGGCAGGGAGGGAATTCTGCATCTGCCAACAACTTTTCATGCCTTCCCATCAGGAGAAAGGGAAGCTGTCCCTGCCAAGGCCTGCCTGCAGACCTACCTAAAGTTGGATCTGGACACAGCAGGGTGCTGGGCTTGGCGGCATCTCTGCACTGCTGGAGCCAGGGCACAGAGAGGCAACACCTCTGGCCCAGACAGATGCTTTTGGAGCCTGGACAGTGCAGGCTTTCTCCTAAGCAGCAGATTCTAGCTTAAGGTGGGAAAACTGCTGACTAACCTACCTTATCAGCTGCTGATCCCTATGGGAAGTGCTCCTCCAGTTGAGTGACCCTGGCACTAGCTCCCTAGTTCCTCCACACAGCTCCTTTCCACGAGCAGAAGGTGAGCTGAGAGCTTCCTCTGATCCGCTGCCCTCTCTCTCTGGCTGATCTGCTGCCTCTCCTGGAGTACTCCTCTGTCTTTAGGTACACGTGAGAGATAAGCACAGCTCTCCATCTTCCTCCTCTCTCTCCTCACAGTAACTCAGAGACTTGGGGTTTCCCAGAGGGAATATTTTTCCAAACACTTCCAGATCATCACGGGCACAGAGCAAGATTATTTCTGCAGAGTCTTATTTGCTTTCTCAACCAGGAACGGATAAATGACACACAGCTGACTCCTCACTCTCCCAAGACCTTTTGTACTGCCTCACATGTGTGGAAGGGGCAGCTGTATAAACATGAAAGATGCAGGAACTACAGGACTGCACCACTTGGTTTGTCTTCCCACTTACATGGAAAGAAAGCAGGAGAGAAGTCTTGGAAAAAAAGCAAAAGCAGGTGACAAAACAAAAACACTTGGAACCAGAAGAAAAGACTGAAGCCCCTCCCGCTCACCCATTTTGAGAACAAGGGACTGAGATGTCTCTTCTCAGATCACAGTGGTGCAGCCCCCAAGTCAAACACACCCTGCTGCAGTGCTAAGGATGCTGTGACAGTGCAGTGATCACCCAGACAAGGAGCAGAGCAACCTGGCAGCAGTACTGCAGAACCTGCTGGAGCCTTTCAATACTTACAAAGAGAGAGAGAAGGAAGGCAGGAGAGCCCATTGGGACACTGTCCTGTTAAAAGGCCAAACAGAAGGACTTATCAGGCATCAGCTACGGAAATGCACACACCACACAGAAGCACTGAGCCCACACACGAGCATAGAGGAACATGTGCCCCAATCCCCTTCCTGCAGGGCGTCAGTCTTATGCAGCAGGAACATAAAAACAGACAAAAAGAGGGATACTGAGAGAGTCAGAATGCCAGGAAAGGGATATTCCCTCCACAGCCATAGCAAGTTTGCCTGGTCTACCAAACAATTTCTGCTCGGTGCAGCTGTAACCAGAACTAAGCAGGCAGTCCCTGCTGTCACAGTATTGTGTGCACCAGCTGAGAGTACCTGAGATCACTCCATCAAGTTTGCATGTGTCTTTAGAGAAGAAAAAAACCCCAAACAAACCTTCATTGCTTAGATCAGTGTGGAATTTAAAGGTTCTCTGGTGTATTTTACACAGCAAACCAGAGATGACTGATTCTCTAGCTCTAAAAACCTGACTAGAAAGTGAAGGATATGGCAGTTCCCTTCACCATTCTGCCATATCACAGAATCATAGAATCTGTGGAGCTGGAGGGGAAGCACAAGGATCATTGAGTCCAATTTCCTGCCCTGCAGGCCCATCCCTAAGAGTTACACCATGTGCCTGAGAGTATTCACACCTCTTCCAATACTCTGTTCATTTCCCTACAGTTTTCATCACCTGTTTTTAAAAACAGGTAATAGAAGTATTTGGATTACAGAAAACACTCGTGAGACCTGCATTTGGAAGGCTGTACAGTTCCAGAACTGAAATCTCATCAATAGACACATTTAAAGAAAATTTGTTCACATGAAGATGCTGGAACCACTGCAATCTCAAAGAACATTTTGCCTCCTTGGTGTGGGAACTTCATGCAGTATCTTGGGATTCTTCAGGAGATCCCAAGTGCCCTTGAACAGGGTGCAGCATTCTCACCTTCTCCGAAGCATCCTGCTTGCGAGTGGAGTCTCGCCCCCGCAGGCTCTTTGCACTGATCCCTGACTCTGATGTTTGCATCATCAGTTGTGTGGCCAGAAATTGCTGCAAGGAAACCACACTCTGTTAAGATTGTCAGGCAAAACAAGCTCAGTAAGTGCGTGTCAGTTAACTATCAGAGACCACAGGCTGGGAACGATTGGGTCAGAGGCAGTTTCAGTTCCTTGTGTGCTGCTCAGAATAAGTTCCCCTATTTACCTCAGAAGCCACAAGTCCTGAGGAACTATAAAACCCCAATTCAAACTCTGTTAGCCCTGCCAGCTGGGACATTCTGCTTCAAAGGATATTTTAAATAGCATAAAGTCACAGGGCAGTTTCATGTGCACTTTGTATCAACACAAACCAGCACAGCCACCCAAAGAAGCCATCGCGTCCCCTGTCATTCACCGTTCTTGTTGCTTGTTTCTGTTCCTGAACCACACCCTGGTTCTTGCAGGCCTAAGCATTTCCCTGAAGGAAATTACATTTGAAATTGGTCTGGGATGAACCTATAAAAAATTTTTGCTGTGTTACTTTTAACTCGCCCACAATCTAGTTCAACACAAACACCTGAGCTACCACGAGAGAGAAGCAGGGAAGGACAGGACCCACTGCACTCAAACTCACTGGGAGTGAAACTCTGGTCTTACAGCCAGACCTATGGACTGAGGCAGATGCTCTGTCTTGCACTGGCCTCAGCTCAGTACTTTACCTGGATCTGCTCCAGGACATCTCTCTGCATCTCCACAGCCATGTGGTACACGTCATGGTCAGAGCTGTTGTACATCACTGCATTCTGAAACATCAGCATAATATCCCGCTGGAACTCGGCTGTGGTTCGGATCAGCCCGTTCTCAATGTTCTTTTTGATGGTGGATAAATCCATTGGCCTGTGAAGGAAATGCAGGCAAAACTGGAACAGAAATGCTTAACTCTTTCTCCTCTCCTTTGCAAACAGCCCTGGCCCTGTGATGTGTTTAGCTACAGTGTCTATTTTATTTAGCTGAACGGGTTCTCCCCCACATGGGCTGTGCTCCCCAGCACCAAGGCCTGGGTCAGAAGACACAAGGTGTCCAGCAGTTACCTGGAATGGTAACTACAGCCTGAGAGATCCCTCAGGAGAGGCATCTGCCTTCTCCAGGCACCAGGGACAGAGACACTAAGGAGCTAGAGCTGCAGCCACTGAACTTGAACTGCTTAGGAGAGATTTCAGCAGCTAGCAGGGCATTCTGGTAATTCTTCCAGAAAAGTCCACCATCTGGGACAGTAAAAAATGCTGATTAAAGAACAGCTTTTAGGAATTCCAAAGGTTAAATCCCATCCAAGAATAGAAAGTGGGAGAAATGGATCAGTTTCACCTTACTGATAAATGTTCCGTGTAAGTCAGCGTACTTCACTGGAAGTCAGGACTGTGTACAGGCATGTGCCTGTTACTGATGATGACTCTTTTCTTGGGGAAACCTGCTTCTGACTGAATCATGCCAGAAAAAGAACACTCTTCCAAGTCTGCACAGCAGGCAAAAATGACATCGTTCCTGCCACAAATCCCTACAAATATGCAAATATACAGAGTTCTAATGACAGAAGACTGCTGAGACTCACCTCTGCACGATGCTGTGGTAGCCTGGTGCTATGTCATCAGTTACAGGCTGCAGGAAGACATTGGCATACCTGCAGAGATAAAGAGTCCACTCAGTGCCTGTCCTTGCTGGTAAATATTTGTTTCATGCTCTCCTGTTTATTTGTCTGTAACAATATGATTCATCATCTCCCAAGAGAGATAAGCCTCTGAGATGGGAGAGTGGAGACTTGTCTAGGATTAGTCACTTCTTTCTGCCAAGACATCAAACTCACCTGTGATTAGCTGCTGCTCTCCAAACCAGCATGATGGCTTTCTTCCAGATCTTCTGAGCCTGTATCGCTTCCTGGTCCTCACTGCACACTGAGCTGGGAAGAGAAGAACACAATTCCTTCAGGAGCCTGCACACTGCCTCAGAGCAGAAAACTCGTGGTTTGTTCTGTCCTTGACATGCCTACACTAATCCACGCCAAGGACAGAAGGAAAAAGTGGGAGCTGGAACTGGAGTGCTGCCTGCACACTTGCCTTTGTAAGCAAGGAGAACCAGACAAATCATCAACTAATTCTCCCTTAGGACCCACTCAGCAAACCACAGATGGGGAATCCTCTGCTCCCTGTGTGCCCTGACACTCACAACTGCGAGGAGGCCGGGCTGCTGGGGATGGAGTCGGCGAGTGCGTGGGACTGCAAGGGCGCGTTGTGGACGCTGAAGCCGTCGTCGCTCTCGCTCACGGGGGGCTCGTTATCCATCTCTGAGAGGTACCCCTCACCCTGGTCTTCTTCTTTGGGTTCCTCCAAACTGGCAGCCTCACTGGCACCGTCCTCATCATCCTCCTCACCCTGCCCATCCTGAAACACAGAGTCCATGAGCTGGCACAGCCAGCTACAGAAGCCACTCAGAGCCTCCAAAGCAACTGCGGTTCTGTGAGCAAAGTGATTTTCTTGTTAGGCTGCTGACAACTGTACAGGCACTTCCACAAAATCCCAGTCTCTCCAGCCTGCCCTGCTTCTCCCCACAGACCCAGAAGCACACACACAAATGCCTTTACAGTCTGAAGCAATCTCCCCTTCAGCTGCAGACTGCTCACTTCTCGGTGCAGAAAGCTGAACACAAGCTTTGCCTTTCAGCAAACAGCAGCAGCAGCGAGATGTTGCTAATAAACTCAAGATGACTAAAACCAACTGAGAATTACCTTCATCTGACTCCTAAACAGGGCTTGGGCCTCCTCCTTCATTGACTCTGTGAAAGAAAAAAACACAGAAAGATTGACTCTCCCAAGCAGCCTTTCCTACAAAAGCTCCTGCACCAATGCCTACTGTCCTGCAGTAATTACCACTGTTCCTACACGTATCTTTTCTCCCTCCTCCCCAAAAAACCTGAACCAGATAACTAACAACTATCCAGCTAATAATGTTGCATGTAAAAGATTTCCTAGCTGAATTAAGTTACCTGACAGCTCAAATTTGTGCTGAACATCAGCCTGTGAGGAGTCTTCACTCACATTTGGGACTTGTGGAGGGGATGAATCATCATCAGGTGGGGTCTGGAGGGAAGAGAAATGCACAAATCTAGATGTTTGTGTCAGCTTACTTCAGTGAAGGTGTGGGCACATCTCACTCACCCTAACCTAACTCCAGGCAATGAGGTTCACTGAGCACCTTCCCAGCAGCAATTCTGCACATGGGTGGGAGGAGATACACAAAGGTACTGCCTAAAGCAGAGCTGCTCTGCACATCAGCAGCCTGACTCCCAGGAAAACAGTCAGTCACATTCATTGAAGGGTCACCTTCAACCCAGCACTCATCCTTCCTCTAAACTTTGCTCCTACCTGCCACAACTGCTCCTCTCTTTCCCCACACCAGTTCCAGACAGCCTCTCTGACCACATACCTCTGTCTTCACTGGATTGAGCACTGCATCTTCTCCCTGGGACGGCTCTATCTTGATTTCAGAAGTCTCTCCTGATGTTACAGCTGCTCTTTGATCTTCTTCTATCTCTTGGTTTCTAAGCTCTGGTGTTTCTGTCACTCTTGCAGTTGCTGGTATGGTTTCCTCAGGGCCCAGCTGACTCTGGTCTTGCTCTGCAAGTTCAGTCTTTATTTCTGACCCCAGCTCGCCGATGCCCATTAGGTCTCGAATTCCCTTTGCCTCTGGCTCCTCACACTCCAGTCTCTCCTGCTTCACAGTCACAGACACTTGGGGTATCTGGGCCTGCTTCTCGTGCTCCTGACGAATTGAATGTTCCCATGGGCCAGGAAGGGTCTGAGGGTCATCGGTATCTTCGCAGAAAGAAGACAGGGCAGCTTCAACAACTGCTGCATCCAGGACTTCAGGGTGGTCATCTACCTTTATTGTCAAAATAAACACACAGCAGAGCAGGCCAAGGTCAGAAAGAGGGATTAAAGAAAAATTCATGTTACTGGGCACTGAGACAATTGTGGAAATCCCAGTCTACTGGGTTTACAAAGGTGCCTTTTGCAGCCAGACTTGGATCACTCCCTGCAGGAGTCTCTCCTAGAGCTTCGGTTTCAGAAATATGGCACTCCTGGAAAGGATTCTGTGAGCAGTGCTCATCTGTCTGCCAGAGACATGACCCAAACCCTACCCTACAAGAAAGAAAGATTTCTTTTTGCACTCTGAAAAGGAGCAACAGTCAGACAGTGGCGTCCTTTCCTATTCATTTGGAAAATGATGGTGAGAATGTGCATTTTGGAACAGGTATTTCTTGCTTGTTTAACTGAATTGGTGAACAGCAATAATATGAGATTAACCCAACTGAATGTGGAGCAAAAGGCACTGGCACTCTGCTTTCCCCATTTACCTTGTCCTCAATGATGGCTATAATATTTCCAACCGTGTCAAAGTCCAGCTCTTCCCCCGTATAGGACACTGCAATATCCATTTTCTCAGCCAAATCCAGATCTTCTTTCCCATCCATGCAGTGATCTTTGGAAGACCCTGCAGTGCTGCCAGCCCCAGAACCCAGGCACTCTTTCTTGATGGAATCAATGATCATTGATATTTCACTGCTGTCCATGGACACTGTCACAGTATGGGAATCAGACACTGCCTCCATGGAAACACAGGCTTCTGGCTGGCTCACTGCACAAGGATGAGAGGGATGGTCAGAGACCAAGCTGGAGAAGTCCCCACATAAACAAACCCTGCAGTGACTAAGACCAAACACCAACCACAAGTATCCCAGGCCCACCCACACCACCACAGCTTAGATAAATAAAAGACAAATACGGGTTTGCTTTCCCGCAGGAGAGACAAAGTGAGATTCCAACCCCTGAACCACAGTCCAGCAAATCACCAGCACCCCCACCCAGCAACCCCTGTTTAAAACCATCTGTTTACACCAGAACCCAGCCACAACCATCCTTTTTGGCCAGGATGGTGGATCTGAGGTGATAAAGCCCAGCTGAGAGCTCGCCGGGCGCTGATCCCACGGGAAGCTCTGCTTTCCAGCAGGATGGGACCTCTGAGTGCGTAGTTCAGGAACGCACCTGTGGCTACGCTTTCTGGAGCTGCAGCTGGTGGCACAACGGCTGGTGCTGACAGCGTGGGCATCATGACAATAGTGGCCTGGGACACAGGCTCTACGGGGGGTGGCAGGAGCTTAGCTGGAGGCTCGCTGGCAACAGCGGAGAAGGAAGCAAGAGGTGAGGTGAACTGTGCAGGACCAGCTTCTAAAAGCCGGGAAAGCGTAGGAGCACCTAACAGAGAGTAGAAGGGAAAAGCACGTGAGCAAGAAGCAGCCACCACTGAAGTCCACAAAGCCACCACTGGGGCTCTTCACGGTCTGGTGGCTTCTTCTGGGAAAAGACACAGAGAGATACCTATAAACAGTCCCAAAAGCTGTACAGAGAACCTGCACCAAAACCACACGACTCCTGCTGCGTGTGCAGCCCGAGGCGGAATCATGCAGCTACGCAACGCTGCGCTCACTGTAAGGGCTGGACAGACTAAGCCACGCATGCACAGAGATGCCCCTCCAAAGGCTCATCCCAAAACAATTATGGGAAATCTGAAAAACAGTGCTGACAGAGCCATACAAGGTAAGCCAAGACAAACAGTCATCACAGGAGCTGGGAGGGAGCAGAGGGGATGTCTTTGCAGGTTTTTCCTGGAGAATTTCTCTTATATTAAAAGTTGCCATTCATCTTAGCTGTAACTTCCAGTCTGAATTTACTGAACTGTCTGGACCAAATTAACAGGTCTTAAAAAAACCAAATGCGGGTAAGGAAAGCAAGATTACTTGTATGGAATTCTATGTGAATGAATGACATAAATTCTCAGTTGCAGACAATGTGATTAAACCACTGGTCAGCAGGAGCTAAGAAAAAAAAATTCACCTTAGGCAGGTTGTTCTGAAAAAGCCCAATGCAGAGAGTCTTGCACTGTCCCCCTTACCCCCATTCTGTGGAACTTCTTCTGGAGCTCAGTGGTCTAACCCTCAACAGATCTCTAAGATACAGCAGAGGGAAGGCACTTGAGTTCTCCAGATCCACAGGGAGCTGAGTTTGATACACTGGGAACCAGATCTAGACCATTTTTTCCCCAACTCCCCATCAACAAACCCTTTCTCTCTACACTCAAATGCCTGGTATTACCCAGTGTCAAACCCAGAAAACAAAACTGCGTGGATCAGGACTGCATCAAGTCTAATTGTTTCAGTCACTCTTTTTTCCGTATGGATCGAGGTCTTCTTAAAAAGTAGGGGTGAGATGGACAGGGGTACAGAAATAGTGATACAATTGATAGAGAAGCCCCAAAACCAGCCAGGTAGACATCATCTTTCTCCCAAGAGAATTCACAGAACAGTCTGAAGGTACATCTTAAGGGAGAACTGCACAGGGAGAGGCCCGAGTTACCTGAAGCAGCCGGAGATGCAGGGACAGCACCAGGTGCCGACTGCATTTCCCCACTGTGCAGCACTGGAAGGACACTTCCTACCTCCAGCAGCACTCCTGAGCTGTTCATGTGACCAGAAGCCACTGCCATTTCGTTTTCACCGACCTGTCAAAGGAGGATGAGACTGAAGTTCCTGGAGATACCACCACACCAGTGATTCTCTGCCAGATGTGCACCTCCATGACCAGGACCAGCATCTGCTCTCCCAGCATTTCTTCTGCACTTTTTATTCAGGTTAGTCCCTGCCTGAGGCCCCTCATACAAGTGCAGAACATGAGAGTCTGAAACTCTGTTGCTGTTCTTCAGCTGTAACACAGCTGCAGTGCCACCTTCCTTTGAGGTGAGGCCAAGTGCATCATTTGCTTTATCACAGTTCTTCTGTTCAAGGACCTCACAATCCTTTACACACACGAGTCTCTCTAGACCCTGAGATGGCACAGAAATATCCCTTCTTTTGAGTTGAGAGAAACAGAAGTACCAAGATGGCAAGTAACTTGATCAAGGTCACCCAGTGAACCTATGATGGACCTTAAAACAGATGTAAACCAGTCCTGTTCCTACAAAGAAAACTCAGCCTTCCACAGCCATTACCTTTCCCTGCTCCACTCTATGTTACATCCTGCAAACACAGAACCCACGGAACACTTACCCAAGCTAACAAATAGAAAAGACCCTAAATCTGACTACTGTGAAGAAAAAAGTCAACAGCAACACACCTACTCCATCACACAAGCACTAACCCAGGGAATCTGTGTCACGAGCAGGCTGATGGCTGCTGTTTTCAGACTGGGCTCTGAACAGTGTCAGCATCTCCTAAGACTTCCAGAGTCACTAACACCACAAGTGGGTTCTCATCACAGTGATGTAACCACCTACAATTAGGAGAAAACTGAAGCACTTCAGTATAGGTCATAAACCCCATTCAAGGATTCCCTACTCTTGTGCTAAGATGCATTAAAAATACTGAAACACAACTTCCTGACAAGATGTAAAGAGCTGTGAGCCCAGTGTAGGAATCGCCAGGAACAGCTCCATGGAGGCTGATGGGGATGATGCTGACTGACAAGTTCCCTCCCCTGAGGAGAACAGTTTCCTCTAGCAAACCCTGCAACTCCAACTCCTTATGACTGAGGGGACAACCAGTCCTATGTGCTGCACGAGCCCTGCAGTTCTGCTGGGAAAGGGGCCCACCTCTGTGGCTCACAGGGGTATTTATACCTCTCAGATTTCACTTCTGCTGGGACTCTCACAAAACTGCACATTTTTAAAAATTCTTTGCAGATCCCCCTTTTTCAGTGGGAGAGCCTGGAGCAAATTGTTTGTGTGCTTGCATATATGAGCAGAGAGCTCCATACCAGCCTGGGGCTTGTGGGCAGGAGACTGCCCTTCTTCAGCAGCTCTGAGAGCAGAGGGGAAGGAGGCGGAGTTGCTTTTTGTCCTAGCATCTTTTTCTGGGGTGAATCATCAGTGACTGGGGTCATGGGGGCATCCAGGGGAGCAGAGCCTGGAGGGGTGTCAGGGATTCCAATGAAGGAGGCAACTGGGGTGCTGGGCAATGTCCCTGGCGTGACCTGAGAAAGAGAAAAACCACACTGTTCAAAGCCACACTCCACCACACGGACCAGCCCCGCTTGCTGCTTCCCCCGAGAGCATTGATCCAGCACACCACAGACACCTACTCCATTCACTCGCTGCCCCTACTCCAGGCATGTGCTTTCACCCTTTCCCTGCCCTGCAGTGCCACTTCCCAGGCACTCACAGACTGCCTGGCCAACCCACTGATGCCCCTACACGGCCTTTGATCCAGGCACCGGATCACCACAGACAGGGAAGAGGACGTGGATCTCGAGCAGCACTGTCACCAACCACACTACAGCACCAGGAGTCGGCAAAGCAAGGCAAGGGCTTCTCCCCAGGCCCCTTCTCTGTGATGGATGCAGAGCCCCATGTCCCAAGCTGGGCTTTCCCTCCTACCCGGAGAAGGATCCTTACCCCTGGACTGGCCTCATCCCCAGCGGGCTGGGACAGATCTCCCAGGGAATAATCCCCGCCCGGGGAGGTGGAGCCAGCAGGAGAACGAACCATCACCCCCGTGAGTCTTCGAGGTGGGTTCTTAATGGCCTGGCGAGCTGGAAGAGAACAGAAACTAAAGTGAGATTGCATGGTTCCATCCTGGACAGTCCCCAAGAGTTACCTTTGACTTCATCCTGAAGAACGTTCAGAGAATAATTTGTATGATAGGAATTTCTTGCACTTGGCTACGCTCAGTTCCCAAATAATACTAACTTTGGGTAATGCACTTCAATTGCAGGTTTCTCTAGCAGTTGGGGATTCACCACCTCCCACCATCAAATTAAATGCCTCAAGAGTTATAAAGAATTAAACATCCAGAATAAAAGTCTCTTCCTTTTATCTTCAGTCACCAGGGAAAATAAAGGGGTGAAAAGCCTGACATTCTAACACAGAGCTCCTTACTAATCCTACTTCTCCTTGTATACACCTTTCCTACAAATTTTGTTCATTTTTCAGAAGCTTCTGCCTTTTACCCTGCTACAAATATGTGCTGGAAAAAGAATATAACCTTCCTCTCCAACTCTGGGGTCAAGGAAATCTTCCTGTAGGTCTTGACAAGACTCAAGTGTTTTCCAAATGTTCTTATGAATATATACATCTGTGGAAAGGGAAGGCAGCTCATTTCCAGCTTACCCTGATAAGCAGCATCTGTAGCCTTCCTCTTGACTTCTGCCTCCTCCTCTTCCATTTTTTTCTTTCTGTATAAAGAACAAAAACCTGCTGTCACGCGGTGTCTCAGTTCCCCTTTAGTTCCTCCTTCACAATCAGTTTACTGACCCCCACCCTGTTATCTTCAGACAAGAAGAAACCACCCCTGCAGACTCGGGCTCAAATCCCCCAAGGAGAGAAGCAGAGGCAGAGAATGGCACACTGGGCAGGAAATTTCACTTCCAGCAGATTATCAAAACAGAGGCAGCAAGCATGGTGCTGCAAGCCACGGCCAAGCTCTTTACTGAGCAACTCCAAAGGATCTTCCACACCAGCTGGTATCCCCCAGCCCAAGCTAAGTCCCTCCTCAGAGCCCAATGCATCTGCCCGGCTCATTTCTCTTAACCCAAAGTATGTGGGGCAAGAGATGCTGCACAAACAGAGTGTCAGGCAACTACCATCTCAGAGGAAATAATTAAATAACCCACATCATAATCTCATTGCACAGCTCCTCCAGTCTGTTATCCATGTGTCCGGCCTGGATCAGCTCTGCATCCTTCTTGAGTTGCCTGTAATCATAAAACTTTTTCACTTTCTGATCACTGAGCTGGACACCCTAAGCAGCATTTTCACCCCAATCACCACCCACTCAGACAGCTTTTTCAGTAGAGGACTCTCAGGTGTGCAACATTTTAACACCTCTGTCATGTACCTGTATTTTTCCTGTGTTTCTTTAATAATTTTCTTCAACTCCTCAACCCGCTCTGCAGTCAGTTTCCGCACAATAACATCTTCCACGGTTTCCACAACTTCTCCCTTCTCACCACGTTTTCTCCTACAGAATAAGAGAAAAAAATAAGTCAGACACAAACCACAGAAACCCCAGTTCTTCTTTCATAAATGGCTGCTCTCTCTCATTCCTGACATGCTCATGCACAAAAAATCAACTTCTTCCAATTCCCTTAAATTATACTGGACAGCACAATGTTCAAACAATCTCTTCAGCAAGTTTTTTCTAATTCACCCAGCGTTAAAGTCTTCAGGAACAGATCAAAGATGCAAGTCCACTAAAAATTCTCAACCTGAAAAAAAATCATTCCACTTCAAGAGAAAATTCTTTTCTACCCAAGAAGAAACATCTATTTTTTTCTTCACTAACTCTACTAAGCCCTTTCATTTTTCAACTCTAGTGCTGAAGATCATTCACAGACAAATCAGTCACACACAAATATTACTTTTGAACACCCCATCTTAAAGTTAATTTGATGTTAAGTCTCTAAACAAAATGCCTGGATTTAGGAGCAGTAAATATCTGAGAGCTGTAGTGACAACAGTGATAAGAAAACTGTAAGAAACCACTGCAAAATAGTGACAAATACCAAACATCTCCCTTCTCACTCCTTCTCTTTTCTACCCCTATTCTCAATGACAAATTTATGTATAAAGCTTCTGATCAGTAAGACTGACATGCAGTGTCTTATTCCAGCCAAATAAATATTATCTTTCCCATCTGGAAAGCCCTGATCCCACTGTCCCACAACAGCTATTCCACCTGAGTTTTCTCATTCTGGAATGCTCCTTTTGGGAGGAGTTGGTCGGGGGGAGAAAGTAATTTAACAGTGACAAGGACTTTGCTGTAAGAACCCACCAGTCCCCCCTAAGCTGCTGCAGGCTGGGCTGGGGTCAGACTTTGTACTCACTTAGGGGTCTCCGTGGTCTCCAAGAGCTCTGAGTACTGAGATGCGCAGTGCTGAGAAGAAACAAAGGAAGTCAGAGGACAGTTTGCTTGCCCAAACAGCAGGACACACCAAAATACATGGACATCCACAAATTCCTGAGGCAAGGAATTCCACAGCTTAATCACATGCCTGGTGAAGAATCTCTTTAGTTAGTCTTCCTTAATAACTGTGTCCTGGACAAAGCACGGAACAATTAATCCTTAATTCATCCTCAATATGGCATTTCTGACTGTGCGGAGATTTGGTGTCCAAGATTCCAATGTCAGTGTCTTACCTTTTGGGAAAACCAGTCAGGTGGGCGTCCTGGCTCTGCAAAAGGTTTGATGGCTCTGCTGACTGAGACCCTGTGGGAGGGAAATGGCAAGTCACCATCAACTTATCTTCTCCCCCAACCAACACGCAGAGAAAAGATGAAAACCTCTCTTGACATCATTGAATAACCCCCCCCTAAACATGATAAACTCACCAAGGAGTTATGTTGTACAAGTCTCAAAAATATTTGCCTGCTTCTAATAAACAATAACTTCACTCCTTGGCTTTCAAAAGCAAGTTTCTTGCTTCTGATTACATGATTACATTTCCACAAAACCCTTACTTTAGTGAGGAGAAAACCACAACAAAACAGAGCTATAGGGTCAGTGCACAGGAACCTGTTACCAAATATCCTTGTCCACAACTCACCTCGTCTAATTATGAACACAGAATCATAGAATGGATTGGGAAGGACCTTTAAGTGCATCTCGTTCTAACCCCTGCCATGGGCAGTGACACCTTCCACTATCCTGGGTTGCTCCAAGCCCTGTCCAACCTGCCCATGGACACTTCCAGTGATGGGGAACCACAACTTCTCTGGGCAACCCTTTCCAGTGCCTCACTACCCTCACAGGGAAGAATTTTTTCCTAATCTCCAACCTAACCCTCCCTCTGTCATTCTGAATCCGTTCCCCCTTGTCCTGACACTCCATGTCCTTGTCCAAAGTCCCTCTCCAGCTCTCATCCCTCTTTACTTTGACTAACACACCTCTACTTTTACACGGTAGTTATGAAGGCAACAAAATGCCTGTCCAGGTACACCTTTAACACCTCTTACACCCCATCTTTGTTCTGAACAGAGGCCAGGGGGGTGACAGCCCCGTGCCTTGCCCTTGCACCCGGTGCTCTGCACACGCCGCCCGCCTTCCCCGCTCCCGTACCAGTTCTGGTCGCCGCTGCGCATGACGGAGGAAGCCAGGCAGAGTTTCTCGCGGATGGACCAGGGCTCGGTGGGGCCGGCGCTCAGCAGCTTGTGCTCTGCGGGACAGGGCAGGAGTGCGCGGGGGCAGCGCCCGGGCACACCGGGACTCGAACCCGCGGCACCCACAGCTGGCCCCGCCCCTCCCGGACCCTTTAGCCCCACC
>VWZW01004397.1:150511-181802 GCA_013397115.1 Edolisoma coerulescens
GGCCGGCGGAGTCTGCGGCTTCCTGTGCGTGCGGCCAGGCCCCGCGTGGTGCTGGGTGTGTGTGTGTGTGTGGGGTGGCCGGCGCGGAGCTGCATGTGGGTTTGGGGGTGTCCTGTGTGGTGGTTGGTTTGTGCGCTAGGTCTGTTTGGTACCGTGTGTTAAAGGGGTGTAGAGGTGGTCTGTGTGTGTGGAGGAGTCCCGCGTGCTGTCCGCGCGTCCAGGAGGTGGGTTTGGGGTCTTTGGTAGTGTTTGTGTGTGCACGGGCTGCGCGCGGGGTCCTGTGTGGTTTCCCGGTGTGCAGGACGTGTGTTTGGGGATGTGTGTCTGTGCACATTTGCAGCAGCGTCCTGTGTGTAGGGAGGGTTCCATGTGGGGATCTATGTGGGGACTGATGGATGTGGCACTGGGTTGTATGTGCGGGGAGCAAAGCTTGGGTTGCTGTAACATCACCCTGTCCTGTGCCCTTTTTTTCCCCAGGAGCCCTGTGAGAGACCATGGCACAAGCACTTGCCTCGCCAGGGCTGTTTTCTGACGATGAGGCTGCAGCCTCCTCCCCTGTGCTCGAGTCCACAGCAGCAGGGTTTGGGGCTGACGTGCGCAAGGACCTGCTGTCGGAGTTCTCTGCCATCTCCCCAAACCTGGAGGGCTCTCAGGTGAGGCTGGAACTCTTCTGTCACAAACAGGGCAGCGTTTTCACTTGTGGCTGCTGGTCTCTGTTCAAACGTGATGTTATGCAGAAACAAGAGAGACTCTTCAGAAGAGGCAGGAACAAAATGCTGCAGTGGGGGGAAGCAGTTCCTGTGAGAGCAGTGAGCAGCATCTTGGGGTGATGCTTGGTTTTAGTGTCAGGCTTTTGGATTGTTGGTCTGATTCATTAGATAAAAAAAAATGCTGGTGTGCTTGGAAATGCTTGAGAAAGCTTCTGGCATTGCTGGTGATTTTGGGACCAGAGAAGTTCCTAAGCACTAGCAGGCATAGCTAACATGTGTGTTCCATACAGTGGTTCCTGTTAAGTGTTCCCATGGGGGGTTGTGTGCTGCCTCTCTGGCTGCCATATTTAACTTGTGTGGATTCTTGCAGGCTGTCGCTGAAGACAACAATGGAAAATTAAAGGTCTACCTCAGAGTTCGGCCTCTGAAATCTACAGAAGTGGAAAAAGGGGAAGACCAGGTGAGATGCTGAATGAAGCAGGCTCTGAGCTGGCTTTGTGCCTGCTGGGAGATGCTGTTGTCCTTTGCTGGCTATCCTCTGGCCTCCTGTAAGCCACTGCAATGATGGATTTTATGTGTTCCTCAGGGCTGTGTCTGCATTGAGAACTCAGAAACCCTTATTCTAAAAGCTCCTAAGAATTCCTTCACCATGCGGAGCACGGAGCGGGGAGTGGGACAAGCAGTGCACAGATTCTCCTTCACCCGGGTAGGTAGCTGGGACAAACAAACCATCTGGAAGTGATTTGAGCTTAAACCAGCTTTGCAGCTTGAAAAGCACTCTTATTCATATCCACTGACCCCAAGGCACTGCCTGAACTCTGCAGTCTTGTACAATCCTCTCTACTTCAGGTTTTTAGTTACAGTTTTCTTAGTTTTTAATCTTCTTAAGCTTTTCTGACAAACTTTTTTTTGGCAGAAAGCGGCAAACTCTTGTTGATGAGGCTCTAAACAAGACTAGAGGCTGCAGTGATATGAGATATTACTGGATTAAACAAATGAACAGCTTATTTTTGTAGGGGGCTCAGCTGGAATTGCTGGTGGGTCTCACGGCAATTGATCATGGCTAGTGCAGGGAACAAAGGACTGTGTAATATCACTTGAGCAACATGCAGCCAAGGATAGGAAAGACCTACCTGAAGCCGTTTTTCCTGTGTCTTGTTTGCAGATTTTTGGTCCAGAAGTGGGGCAGAAATTGTTCTTTGATGAGACAATGAAGCAGGTGGTAAAGGATGTGCTGAGTGGGCAGAACTGTCTGGTTTACACCTATGGCATCACCAATTCAGGGAAGACTCACACGATTCAGGGTAAGGAAAGCACCAGGTGTTAGGGGCCTGTCGAGGGAGTTGTCTCCTCTCTCTTGCCTGTGAAGCCTCAGCTTTGCTGCTGTTCTTGCTGCAGGCACCACCCAAGATGGGGGGATTCTGCCTCGCTCCTTGGCAACCATCTTCAACAGTGTGGGGGACAGGCTGTACCAGGCCATGGACCTGAAGCCTGCCCTCTCCAACGAGGTGACCTGGCTGGACAGCAGGCAGGTGCGGCAGGAGGAGACCAAGAAGCAGATGATGCTGCAGGGGGGTGTCTGGGAGGTAAGCACGGGGCTTCTGGGGGGTTCAATTGCAAGAGGTAAGGGATGGTGTCACGCTACCTGCACGCTCCTGTTTGTTGTTTCCTTCAAGGAGGAGCTGCTAACGCCACTGAAGAGGAGTCACAGTGCTGAATCTCAGCTCCAGGCCACCACCAGTGGCAGTTTTGACAGTGGAGTTGCTGGTCTGTCTTCATCCAGCCAACTCACCAGCCATTCAGACCTCAGCCAGGCAGAAGGTATGTCTGTAAGCCTGCTGTGCACTACCTGCTTCTTTTTGTTGGAGGATGGGGGAAGAAAAGGGTGATGGCTGTTTGGATGCTGTGTTGTGAGTAAGGGAGCAAAGGTGCTGTAGTCTCACAGATTTTCCCTTTGAAAGATAAGGATGTCATGTCAGAAGAAGAACTTTGTGCATGTTTTGCCAATATTTGCTGCTGCATAATAACCAAGCCTTGTGAAATGAAAAATGACTTGACACTTACTCACTTCATTCAAGGAACGTGGTTATTGAGCAGCTGATTGCTGTGGGATGGGGATTGCTAGGAAGCAGGATGCCAAAGTGATAGGCTGCACCGGGCACTTGGGCCCTGACTGTCCAACCCAGGAACTACCAGCTGCTTAGGTATCCAGAAACATGGAATGATTGAGATAACAAGATCTGAAACTTCACTTGTGCTGGAAAGAGTTCATGTTTGAAACATCCTGTAATTCTGGAGTCAAAATTGCATATATAAAAGTCCTTACACAGAACAGGTGATACTGTTAGAAGAAACTTAAGGCTGTCTCACTGGGGACAGGTGTTGGTATAGATACAAATGGAAGGAGGTATATAGAAGGATTTGTCCCTGGGGTGGTTTTTCTTGCTGAAGAAAGTATCTCACTTTAGAGCTAAACCATTCCAGTGAAAAGCTGCAGTCATGATTTGTTTTCCTTCTTTTTTTTCTCTTTTTCCCCAGAACTGGGCCCTTGCTGGGCTGACTTGGATCGCATTTCACTCACCAGCACAGGAGATGTGCAGTTCTCCATCTGGGTCTCCTTCTTTGAGATTTACAACGAGTTAATCTACGACTTGTTAGAACCAGCTGTAGCTGGGCAGAACCGCAAGCGGCAAACACTGCGGCTCTGCGAGGACCAGACTGGCAACCCCTATGTGAAAGGTAGATTGACCTGGAAGAGAGGTTTAGTGGCCTGCTAGGAAGGCTTTAGGATTGAGTGGGGGGGTGTCTTAGCAGTGATGTGCAGGACAGCCCCCCAGAGACCTCTGATGTCTGGATTATGGGATTGTCAAATTTGTTGATGTCAAGGATATGCAATGGTGAAGTTGGGGCTGAGATAAGTTTTCTGCCAGTCTCCTAACTGCTGTGCCCAATGCATGCTTGCTTTCCAGATCTGAACTGGATCAACGTCCGGGATGCTGATGAGGCCTGGAAGCTCCTGAAACTGGGTCGGAAAAACCAGAGTTTTGCTAGCACCCACATGAACCAAAACTCCAGTCGCAGGTCTGAAGGGGGAGGGATTGTTTAGGCAGAAATACAATTCTGAGGGGCTTTTNNTCTGAGGGGCTTTTAAAGATTGCCTTTTTTTTTTTTTTTTAATATTTGCATGTTTCTTTACAGTCACAGTGTGTTCTCCATTCGGATTCTGCACTTGCAAAGAGGTGGCAGTGAAGTTGTTCCAAAAATCAGCGAGTAAGTTTCGTGTTTTTTAGGATTTGGGTGTGATCTCAACTTTCCTGTCTCTTCAGTTGAGGGCCTGGGGTAGGGGGAGTATCTTGAAGGTGGTGTTGAAAGTACATGGAAGGAGTAAATGCTCCCAATGTTAAACCTCGGAAGTGACAGGAGTTTGAGGAGTACTGCAAAGTACAACTTGAAGTAGTTCTCAGGGTTTTTGAGTGAAGGTAAATGTGAGCATTCCTACCCTTGCAGCAGGGCTGATTTGAGTGCAGCTGATGCCTCTTCCTGGGATTTAGTTATCTGGAAAGTGTTACCTGTTCTAAGGACTGGCAAAGGATCTTTGAAGTTAGTGCAAAGCTCATTTTGCTGCTACTTAGTGTAACACCTACGCTTAGGGCAGGCCCTTCCATCCAGCAATAGCCCAGGCTCCCCAGAAGAATGTTCTGTTCCCTTATGGGGAAACTGGGAAGGTGACTGCAGGGTGTCTGAACTGTAAACCCGGATATGGCAGGACAAACCCTGTAGGTTATGTGAACATCACCAATGTTTCCCTCAGGTTATCCCTGTGTGACCTGGCGGGGTCTGAGCGCTGCAAGGACCAGAAAAGTGGGGACCGAATGAAAGAAGCCAACAACATCAACACCTCCCTGCACACCCTGGGCCGCTGCATCGCCGCCCTCCGCCAGAACCAGCAGGCCAGGTGAGCATCCCCACCTCCAGAGGGAGGGTGTGGGGGCTGTTTGGCTTTCCCAGCTCACTCCTGTCTGTCCCACAGGACGAAGCAGGCGGTGGTTCCGTTCCGGGACAGCAAACTGACCCGCGTGTTCCAGGGCTTCTTCACGGGGCGCGGGCGCTCCTGCATGATTGTCAACATCAACCAGTGTGCGTCCACCTATGACGAGACTCTGTACGTAGCCAAGTTCTCAGCCATTGCCAGCCAGGTGAGTAGCACACACCAGGATCATGGTCAGGGTACCTCGGGTTTCTCCTGCTTCTGTGGGAATGGGCTCCTTCCCTCCACAAGGAGAAGGGGGCATGCTTGTACATCTTCCCTATGCTTCTCCAGTGGTTATTACCTTCAGAGTATTTCCAGATTCTGCTAAACCGAAAGGGCTGACAGGTTGCAGAGAGGGGCTGTGTTTAAAGACTACACAACTCCCAAGCTATGCAGACTGGTAATGATGGTCTTTTCCCCTTCAGCTTGTTCAGGCACCTCCCACAAAGCTGGGACTTCCATCCTTACAATCCATCATCAAAGAGCACAACAGGCGAACCAGCCAAGGTCCAGAGGCAGAGCCAGAGGAAGATGTGGAATCAGAAGAAGACACTGAGGATGAGGGAGATGTCTCCATGTATGAGAAGAAGGTGGGTTGTGATTTGTTTTACAGCCTTTATGGATGCAAGATCAAGAACATGACTGTTAGCTTTGGCCTGGGAGCTTAATTTGGAAGCACTTTGTCATCTGTGGAATAGTGACAGTAACAGTGCAGGTGCAGACCTATAATTCGTCCTCTGCAAGGGAAATCTAGAAAACATGCAGAACAGGAGGCTAAATGGGGGAAAAAACTCAAACTGCCTAGATACTCAAAGCAGGCAGCTGGGATAGCAGAAAGATCAAGATGAAGTCATATCCCTACAGAGACTCCAGCTGTCATGTGTCAAGGTAGCAAACCCTGGCAACTTTTCTTTCCAGGTGACCAAAACCTTAAATCTAGATCACTGCAGCCATGGGATCACTTAGTTTACTCCAGGTTTAACTCTGTTGTGCAGTGTGGGCAGTGGAGCTGTGTCCTTCTTGCAGGACTTGCTGCGTGTGGTCGAAGCTGCACGAGAGCTGCTGGTGCAGGAGCGGCAGAAGAAGCTGCAGCTCGAGATGCGCCTGCGCGAGGAGATCTGCAATGAGATGCTGGAGCACATGCAACAGAAGGAGCAGTGGTGGAGGTACAACCTGTGCTGGTCTCCCTCTCTCTGCTCAGGATGAGCTGCAGCACCAACTATTGCCAGATCCTGACATGGAATTGGTTCTCTTTGTAGCCAACACGTGGATGCTCAGAGAGAGCAGCTGGAGGAACTGTATGAGGGTAAAATGACCATCCTGAAGGACTTACTGACTGACCACTACCAGGAGAAGATGCAGGTTGGTTCAGGGCAATGCAATGACATCAGGAAAGTGACAGTGGGTTGGGAGGGGACTCTGGGTACTCAAGTCCAGGAAGATCTTCATGCAAAGTGAAAGATTTTGCTTTCTGAGGTATTTTTGGTGATATTATTTCATTACTTGATCCACAGTTTTTGCTTCTTGTCTCCTACTTTATGTAGCCCACTAGGCTTCCTAATTTTGAACACTCAGTCTGGAAGCTAATGTACAACCATCCTGACTCCTCTATTTGTTCAACTTGATTCTCTCCCCCCTCACTCTTTTCACTACTGGCTTGATTTGCGTTCTTCAGATTCACACAAGTTGTGCAAATTTCTCTTCTTGCTCTTAATTGTGTTGATGGGTATGGGCTTGTCCATATTTTCATGCCTATGGTATTTGAGTGACCTCTGGAACTTGTTGCAGACTGCTCTGAAGACAACTCTCAAAACAATCCCTTTTCTTAAGGGCCTGTAAAAAAGTGGTTTAGGCTCCCAGGAAGCAGATTTACTGTACTCACTTAAAGGACCTTAAAGGCTGGGTTTAATGTGTGAAGTGTGGGATTGAGAAATTCTCCAGGAAGAAAGACATAGAAAGTTTCAGACAAGCTGTGCTAAGAAAACCTCGTTGAATATCTGACCAAACTTCCTTTCTCAGGAGCGTGACGAGGAGATTTTGGAGCTCAAAGCTGCTCTGCAGGAGACCAAATCAAAACTGGAGAGCCTGGATACCAAGCAAAAGGACTTGGAGCAAGGCATACGTCGATCCAAGCGAGTGGCCACCTCGTCTGCCCTGCAGCAGGAGCTGGCAGACACCAAAGCCAGGCTGGAGCAGTGCCAAAAGGAGTTAAATTCTGCAACTGCAGGTACAGCAGCAACACTGCACCGGTTCTGAACCGTGCTGAGAGATCCTTGTGCAGGATTAGAGAGACCTTCTTCAGGGTACATTGGATTCAGACACCCTGAAAACATTATCTGAGTTGTAGATGACAGGAATAATGTGCTTCATGGAGAGTTTCACTTCATTTTCACATGAAAATGGACTTTAGGGCAGGATCATTTTTCCATTCAAATTCTTAAGTCCCTTTGTCTAAATGAATGGGAGAAGCCTGGGATATTTGTGCCTTTCTGCACAAACTCAAAAGCTCTTCCCAGCTTGCCTGTGGCAGCTTGTCTCAAGGGAAGTCCTGAACTCCAGGAATACTGAAAGCTGATCAAAGTCCTGTTGCTCACTACTTTTTGTCTGTTCCTAGAGTTGCGCAAGTACCAGAAATTAGTGGAGCCACCTCCCTCTGCCAAACCCATCACTACGGATGTAGACAGGAAGCTGGAGGATGGACAGAAGGTAACTCCAGTTCTCTCTTACAGAAAAGAACATTTGCAGGGCAAAGTGGTTGCCAGTTTAAACAGTGTTTGGGGCTGCTCTTTCCAGGTTTTTAAACAAATAGAATGGGTTTGTTGAACTTACTGGAGTTATTGAAGGTTGTGGCATCTGTGATCATTCAGATGGGATCCTCCCTCAGTGCTGCATGTCTGAATTGCCTTGGAGTGGCTTTGTTTGCAGAGCAGTGCCAAAACCAGCTGTTGCCTTAAACCTCTCTCTTCTAGAATGTCAGATTGCTGCGTTCAGAGTTACAGAAAATCGGGGAGTCTCTGCAGTCTGCAGAGCGAGCGTGCTGCCACAGCACAGGGGCAGGGAAGCTGCGAGAGGCCCTGGGCACGTGTGATGACATCCTGGCAAGACAGGTGATGTGTCTGCTTGGTGTGGGTTGCAGGGGGGAGAGGGGTTTAGTCTGTGTGCTCTGCCATAATCAGAATAACCAAAGTTCTTCCTGCTGCAAATAAAAATGATTTATTTGCTAGTACACACTGCCTATTACATGAAGGGAGCTCTACTGCTGATTTTTCAATGGCTGAGTCAGTTGTGTATTTACCTCTCCAGAGGGGACCCAGATTGTTCCTGTTCAGTTAACTGGCAGCCTGCACTTAAAGTAGGAGAATTCAGAATCCTCATTTCCTTATCCACTCCATCACAGTTGCTATGGCAGCATATTTGCAGCAGGATGGAGTCAGAGCTTTGTCCCACCCTTACTGTTCCTATTTGTTACTGAACTGCTACACTGTTGACAGTAGAAGCTTTCATGCATGGTCTTATTTAGAAGTTAGTGAATTTTGGCAAAAGGCAGTTTATCCTCCTCAGTTCACAGTCACCAGGGAGTTAAGACAACTTGTCATAGTACCTGATGGGAGCCTACAAGAAAGCTGGAGAGGGACTTTTTTTATAAGAGCAGAGAGTGACAAGACAAGGGGGAATAGCTTCGAACTGAAGTTTAGATTAGATATTAGGGAAAAATTCTTTACTGTGAGGGTGCTGAAGCACTGAAAACACACTTCCTAGAGAAGTTGTGCCTGCTCCATCCCTAGAAGTGTTTAAGGCCAAGCTGGACAGGGCTTGGAGCATGCTGCTCTAGTAAACGCTGTCCCAGTCCACAACAAAGAACAAGAGGATCTTTCAGGTCTCTTCCAACCAGGGATGGGCTTTTCTTTCTCTGATTCAGTATTTTATATTTTTTTAATATAAATATATCTTGCCTTGCCTTCCTCAGGACCAGACCCTGGCAGAGCTGCAGAACAACATGATGCTGGTGAAGCTGGACCTGCGCAAGAAGGCGGCCTGCATCGCCGAGCAGTACCACACGGTGCAGAAGCTGCAGGCCCCGCCAACCTCCGCCCTCAAGAAACGCTTCTGTGCCAACAGGGAAAACCTGCAGCCTAACCAGCCTCCTGGCAAAAAGCCCTTCCTGCACAACATCCTGACACGTTCAGCCACCCGTCCTGTGGCTGCCAGGGGGTGGCAACTTCGGTCAGTTGCTCTATGACTTTTCAAAAGGAGGTCCCTGCCCTGCTGTTACTGGAACAGGTGGCAAATCCAATATAATAGCATCTGGTTTTCATTGTGCGCTTGTTTATTGTTATTGTAGCTGCTTGAGAGCTTATGTAAACATCTCTGGATATGTATGTTTAAACTTTCAATCAATACCAAAGTGGACAAAGTGACCTTATGTAATTTAAACACTACTCTGAGGAAAGTCTTTAACTGTAAAATAATGCAGATGATCAAAATCAATGCAGATTTGTTGTTTAACAAAAGGACAAGATCAAGGTGAATTCTTGTCTGTGTTGGCACACACTTCAAAAAATAAGTTCACAAGTTTCTCCTTGAAAGATACTTTGCCTTCCTCGAATTACAATCCTTTATTAAAGTACACACGTTCTAGGCCAGGGCTGCTCTCTCGGATCTTGGCTTGCAATTCTGGCTCCAGGCGCGACACCGACATGGAACTGAGCAAAAGAAACAATAAAGGGGTTACATCAAACAAGCACCAGAAGGCAAAATAAGATGGACAATGCATCTGGTTAAACATCTTGCATTGTTTAAAGAGTTTTCAGATCTTTTTAAACATCTTATCAAGGAGGCAGGCTCACAGACCAGAGCAAATGAATCCCTGCTCCAAGGGCAGGGGGATAGTCTGTGGAGTCAGGAAATGGCTGTTGCTACTCCCATGAGGGTAAAGATCCACTTCATTGCTCAGGTTGTTGCTGGCAATAGAAACTTACCTTCCTAAAAGTGTTTTTATTAAATAGAATCTATTTGCCTATTTAACTTACTACCTGATTTTATTCAGTTGAATAAAAGGTTTGTTTTTATGAGAGCTGGTCCACAGTGAAGTGAATTGAGCTGCCAGGTCCTTTGAACAGCTGCAATTTCCTGAACACAGTTCACGGTCTAATCTTCCTCTAACTGGAGAGCCCTGGCTGAAATCAAGAACTGTAGCACGTGTGTGCTGGGTTGGTTTGTCAAGTCATCTCCAGGTAGCCTAGTGCCACGTGTTTGCCACAGTTCTCTGTCCTAGGCCAAGCAGGGAGACAGATGGTGGCAGACAGCTTTGGTGTACTCACACAACGCTGAGAATTGGCTATTGTTTTCTGGAAGTCAAAAGCTGCCTTAGTTCAGTATTTTGATGGACTCAGCTCAAGCTTGGATTGTTTAAGGTACCTCTGGCAGCTTGCTGAGTGAAGACAACCACTATTAAAAGGAGAGGGACAGCTGAATTTAAGGCCTGTCCATACTACATACCAGATTGAGCTAAGATTTTTGTTAAGTAACTCAGATTTCATAATTTCAGCTATAATGAATATTGTTTCTAAGACAGCTTTCAGTACTGAGCTATTTCTGTATTGATGAAAAAGTCTGGAAAAATATTAATCAAATAACAAATAAGCACAGATAGTCCAGTGCTGTTCTGTATAACTAGAAGAGTTTCCAGCTGATAATAAAATGGGCTCTGACTGTATTTAGTGCATCTATAACCTTACTGGACATGAATATATTGTATAGAACTCATCTTGAGCTGCTGGGTTTTGTAAACAACTATTATATATTACTGATGAATAACATAGTTATTACTTTTCTGTATATTCTCTTGTTTATCACCTTTGTTATATGGGAATTAAAACTGCTTGAACAGGCAGTGACCCCTTGTTTCTGTCTGTGTGCAGTACCACGAATGGATCTGGAGTAACATTAAAGTGAGAATAATTCACAGCAGTACCCACCTTTTCTGAGGAAACAGTGCACAACACAGGGGAGTTGCAAACACGAGACTAGAGGAGACAAAACCAGGTTTACAATATTTAGGGTGCTAAAGGAGAATTCAAAAACCTTATGCCTGATTTAGGTAAAAAAGCTTTCTTGTTTTCTGTACACAGTGAGGTAAGTTCTACAAAGTGCTGTGTAACTTTTATTTCTCACTGCATTGTACCTTATGAAATCATTTACCTACACATAGCACTCAATGTTTCAATACCATGCTCCCAAATGTGTCTAAAATTACCATTTGATGTCCTTACAGTGTTTTACATTTGAGTGCAGGACAACAGAAAATGCCAAACACACCAAATTAAACCCCATTTACCAAATGTTTCAAGAATCCATCAACCTCCAGGATGAGATTCCACTGACTGTTTAGAGGCAACAGCCAAAGCATCTTTTCTAATCAAGCTGCCACATTCCTTCTTTTGCCATTCCCTTTCTCCCTCCCTCTGCTTTTCTTGGCAGCTTCTTCCCTGCTAACGGCTTTTTTTGTTTTTAACATGATATTTTATCAGTTACAGAGATGGAAATAACTGCTGTGCCCTCATTAACTCTCTCAACCTTTTTTCCTTAAAAAAAAAAAAAAAGGCAAATATTGCTAGTTTCTCAAAACCCCTACAAGTATCTCTTAAGATAGCAGACACCCAGCCCAAAGAAACCACTTACCAGATTCCAACTAATCCAACTTGAATGGGAGCGCTCATCCAAGGAAATCTCTGTTGAAAATAAAACCGCACACAGTGAGAGTGGAATCTTTTCTTCCTGCTTCCCACCTTCCTGGAATTCTTGTTTTATAAGAGACTGATTGCACCTAAAAGACTCTTTAAGATGTGAAGGAAAAACCCTGACCAGAGTGGCTTCATGCTGAGCTCGTTTGAGAGCTTGGGAAATCCCTCTGGAAAGCGGTAAGGAAATTCCCAGGGGATCAATGTCCAGTGTGATCCTGAGCAAATGTCCCTTAGAAACTCCAGTGAGAGCATGGCTGTTTGACTCAGGACCTGCTCCTGGGCCTTTTCTCTGATTCTCACAAGCCCACAGTAGCAACAGAGCTGAAATTTGGAGTGGTGCTGCCACACCTCTGAAGGGCACAGGGAATCTTGCCCAGGCATTCCAAGGAAGAGCTCGGTCTGGTTACAGTTCCTTCCCTTTGGTGGCATCAAATAGTTTTAACCTGCAACTGGAGCCACCAGCCATGAGTAAGGGAAATATCAAGTCACGATGTAAATCTGCCCTTTCTCCTGCCACATGATTTCCCTTGATGTGCAGGAACTTGTCCCTGTAGCAACACTCCAGTTCTGCAAGAGTTCACCTTTCATTGAAGGAAAAAAGGGTTGAAGGATTGGGAAAACAGCTGAGAAAGCAACACATCACCACCCATGGATGCGTTTTTAGCATATTCCTCATTAATTCTGTAACTTCTGCAGAACTTGAATATATGCCAAGAAATTTTTTTGCAGAGTTTTACATTATTTAGGAATCCACTCCTCCTCATTGGTAGAATGTTAGTTGAAATTCATTACTAAAGAAGTAAACCCAGAGCTGTTCAATGGACACTCTTGCTACACTAAGAGCAGAACATACCCAGCTGCCATGAGGACATAGAGGGAATTTTAAAGCAAAATAGCTCAAAAGGTAAAAATCACTTGATACAGTTGATGATGTGTTCAGTGAAGATGATGTTTGTTTCTGCAAGAATAATTTCTCAAGATATAGAAGTTAGAAGGGAAAATGGTGAACAAAAGCTGGGCATTGCTTGAGAGTAGAAATGGACAAAGGAAATGTAGAAAGCTCAGGAGGACAAAGCTCCGGGCTGAGGGAGGTCACAGCAGTGTCTGAGAAAGGGAAAATGAGCCTGTGTGGAGAAAAATTTCTCCACAGCCTGAGGGAGAAGAAACAATGTAGAAGACTGCTTCTCTTTTCTTTAATTTTTTTTTCCTGGAGTCAATCTGTAATCCAGAAGTGAGTGCAGGAAGAACTCTGCAATTCAGCAATAACCTGCAACAAGAGATAACAAATGGGGACAGACAACAACAGCAAGGAGGGTGAAGAGTGAAGGCAGCAGAGCTTTGCTGTTCTGGCATTCCCTGAACACCTCAATTTGGCCCTCAGCTGAGATAAATTCACCCCAAATGCTTTACATTTCATACCCTGGGAGAGTCTATGCCCAGAGGTGGTGAACACAAGCCAAACCCTGCACTGTCTCTGAGAAAGGAGGGAGAGGGATGCTGTGCATTGCAGTGGGAGTGTGGGACCCAAGGGATGTGACAGAAAAGCCCCAAATACAATTTTATAACTGAAAAAGGCTTTTGGAAAGTGCCCTGAGAGGAATGAATGGTTTCATGGCTTTGTCAGAGCTAGGCATTGATCTGAGACAGAGGTGTCTAATACACACTCTGCAAAGAACATGGAGTTTATGTGCTGGAACATTTTTTGCCAACTTGATCTGAATTACAGCCTTTATTTTTCAAGAATGTTACCAGGCTGTGCTAATCCAGAAAGATGGTGAGGAAAAAGTAACACTGGGGGGTCAGAATTAAGAATTGGAGTTGCCCGGGGAACAACGTAAAACCATAAACCAAAATTCAAATGGAGGCTGCACACCCCCACAAAGAGAGAAAATGGAGAAAAAACAAGAGAAAGAGCGGAAGAATTCACTGTGTTAGAGAATCATCATTTAACTCTGGAAGAAGGCAGTTCCCAATGAATTAGGATTTAATTTCCAGATGTCTTTATGACATTTTAGTGGTTAGTGCAAACAGAGAAAATGGAGAAATGATAATTAAGCAAACAAAAGCCATAAGGAGAATCAGCTTCTTTCTAACTGCCTCCTTTCTTTGTTGGACATAAAAATCTGTCAGCTTTCCCAGGCCAGCTATGCCTGTTTTCAAAAAAATAAATAAATGAAATGACAGTGAAATTAGGAATGCATGGAGGACTTCAGGGCATAAGACATTCAAGAACAATGCTTGAAGAAAAAGGCTCTCTGTTCTGGTTTTGTAACCATTTTGAATATAGATTTTAGCTGCAGATTAAAAGACCTCAAGGAGCTTGTTTCAAGGATATATGAGGAAACTTCTAGAATCAACTTGGACGTTAATACAATATGCAGAACAGGAGAGAAACTGCAGCTAAAGCTGTGTAAGAGTAGTAATATAAACTAAAACTTTAGTGTTGATTTGAGTTTTCCTAAGTTTCTATGGAAAAAACCAATTTATTTCTTTAGGAGAAAAGTTACCTGTAAGTAAAATCCATAAACCCTCAAGATTGTTTATGGATCCTCCTGCTGCAGCAGGTAAAATAACTTGGTTCTGCACAGAGCTGGTCAGGGGGATGGCCGTAGGGATAATGAAAACAGACATTATGCAGCCTAATCAATTACTGCTGTGCTGCATAATTACATAAAAAGGCCCCAAAGCTGCTGCTGAAATACACAGCAAAAGCACTTCTACAGATAAAAATACTTTTTCAAGGCAACTTCTTTTTGCAGCAGTAAATACGTGCTTGTGTTCAAAGAACACTGAGGCATTTTCTAGCAATAACTTTTGGGAATGTTGTTAATTCACACCAATGCCTTGGTGCAAAACACAGTGGGAATGTGGGGGATGAGTAGTGCTACATGACCTACATCTTATTCCAAATATCAGAGGATGACAGGCTGCTCTGAGACCAACATTCCAGGAGTCTTTCCTTCTCTCTTGCCTTACTGCAGGCCAGCTTTCTCTTTTCTTTTATCATTTCACAACCATTTGCCTTTTTTTTTGGCCTTGTGAGTTGCTTAATAGGCTTTGGCAAGCAGTCAGGAATTATTTCCAAGAGTGGTAGTGAAGCAAAGGCCGAGGGTAGTGAGTTAGTAAAGCAGTGTGGGGATGGTGTTGGGAGTGCTGGGATGGGATGGTGCTTCTGGAACTCCACGAGGACATGCAGAAGCTGCTTGTTAAAAACGCAGCTCATTCCTTAATGGGTTTAATACTAATCTCTACCAGGTGTTACCACTGGCTACCTGCAGAGCAGTGTTTCACCTGCATTCAGTCTCTGAGGCTGAGGGAGAGGACAGGTGAGCATGAACGGTCAGGATGTGCCAGAGACCACTGAGTAGTCACTGCAGAAATCGCTCATTTTGGCTGATCTGAAAAATTCACAACACCCTTATGTTGATTACACCACACAAAAACAACAGGTATTTGTCTCCAGCTTCTGAGGATTGCTGCAACTTCTTCACAAATGTCATGTATTTGTCAGCTTGCTCGATGGCATTTGTGACATTTCTCACGTGTCAAATACATACAAAATAATTTTTTCCTTAAATTTTTTTTTAACACGGGTTAATTTTCCAGGCAATACATTCTTAACAACATCACAGTATCACAAACTGTGCTGTGTTTGGATGCCCTGCAGGCTCACTTCTTCCAGGAGATAAAAGCAGCACACACTGATTTTTACCCTGAAACTCGAATGCCACATTTCCTGTTTTTACACCCCGAGCAAAAGTGTTTTCTGTTAACAAGTGGGAGGGAAGCAAAGCACTTTAGGGAAAAAAAAAGTTTTAAGATTGGAAGACAATCACAGGATGGTTTGGGTTGGAAGGGACTTTAAAGATCATCCAGTTCCACCCCTTTCACTATCCCAGGTTCTTCCAAGCTCTTTCCAACCGTGCCTCGGACACTTCCAGGGATGGGGCAGCCACAACCACCCCAGACAATCTGTTCCTGACTTATAAATACAGAAACCCTTTCAAATGGGGTGTCTAACTGGGTAATCTCACTCTGCACAAGAGACACGAAGGGCAGAAACAGTAAGAGATAAAATTTAAATACTTTAAAAACTTTATCTTAGACAAACAAAACCATGCCAAACAAAATCGTCCCCTGCTTCTCCTCCTTGTCCCCACACAAACTTTTCCAAGGGAGGGTCTGGAGACTCAGACCATGATTTTTTCCCTAATTTTTTCTTAGGAAGGAGAAAGATTTTCTTAGGCTTCTTGGGTGGGTCTCACAGGCAGAGGCTTTGCCTGGAGCGACCCAGTAATTAAATCAGTGGTATCAGCTGTGAGGATGAAACTCCCTTTACTGGTTAAGAATTAAAGGGTTCCTCACCTGAATACTATTTCCCTTTCTAATATAATTTATTATATTAGACAACCCTGTAACCAGTTCCATTATTGTTCTTTACCCTCTCATGCACACACAGTGCATAATGTTGATGTAGGTTATGGATTTACCAACACGAAGGGTTTGATTTCACACTACATTAGCATAAAAAGAATACAGGAAATAAGTAATCTTTGTTTAAGAATGCCCACTCTATGCCTACCCTGCACTTTACATCCAGTAAATTTTTTAAGGATAATTTTTTAAACAGATTTTTGCCATCATTTTTGCTTCCAAACTTAGATTGCTACTACAGCAGCTAAGCAAGGCCTCCTTATTGCTATCTTGAAAAAAACAGCATTACTAAAATGTTCTTTTTTTTTTTTTCCAGCAAACTCAGTACAAGGAAGGTTTATTTCATAGGAAGAATGTGCATTTTAAGAACAATTATGAAAGTAACAAGAATGTTCCTATTTTCTCACTGTTACCTTACACTGTGATAAAAGAACCAAGTTCCCTCTAAGAAAGGCAGAAGGAAAGCGACAGCTGTAAAGCAGGTTCTGCAGGGATGTCCTCCCACAGTGTTTGGGAGGCAAATATGAAGATTCAGGAAGTATTTAAAATTCATTAAAATATTAACTTAGGATATGAAATACATAGAGGTAGATGATCTAAGACTAACCTTTAAAAAGGCTTTCTTTTCCAGGGTATTCATTATGAAGGGAGGAATTGCTGAAAATAAAGAGAAAAAAGACATTAACCTTGGAGAGAAAGGCACTCTGTTTTCATTTTCTGTTTAGCTGAACTAATACCATAACACAATTTTCACAGTCTTTTGTCATTCCCTGAGTTTTCATTTCACATTGGCAGCTGGGTTGGTATTTACAGATGTGAATTCTCCCAAGAAGCAAACTTGCAATTTCACATGAAAGTAAACCCAAGCTCAGTAACTTGGCCCTGGCAGAGCACCTAAACCAATTCCAAGCAAGTGGAATTTGCTCCCATTCCTTTGCTATCTGTATCTTTTCTGCACAAGCATCCCAGGAGCTTTTCTGCTGCACTTCAGGGTAACACACTGAGGATGTTTCCACATTTCCCTGGGGAAGTTCTTAACAGAAAGGCAAACACTGCCTGGGGAGCTGTAAGGTAATTTGGCCCCTCAGGAAAATCACTTGGATAGAACTGAATCTCCTTCTCCCAGCAGGAACTGATAATCAGGACTGCACAGGACTTATCTTACCCATGCCAGGAGCAGCCATCAGAATCCTGGATATCACCACCTGGGTGATTGCCTGCTGAGCTGCTTTGGATGAATCACCCAGTCTGTTTCCATTCTCATCCGTGACAGGAATTCCAAACTTGAGTTCCCTGTTTATTAAGGGGTAAAAAATAAAGCAGTGATGGATGTGAACTTATTTTTTCACCATTTTTTGTCACTTAAAATGGTCAATTGTAATAACTATGTGTTTTATTTTATTGTCTAAGTTAGCCTGTTTCGTAACGCTCTTTGGCACAAAAAAAAATTCAAAAGGCAGAGAAAGACCAAGGAAAAATATGCTGAGAAGTTACCAACTGAATATTTGTAGCAGCAATCTGCTGCTTGAGTCTGGTCACAGCATTCCAAGGGGGAAGAAAGGAGATGTGCTTTTTCTGTGTTCCACAGAAGGCAGAGGTCAGTTCACAAAGCAATTCAGAAAAGTGGAATTTTCTGGACTGCCCTGGAAGTGGAGTCTGTCCTATCTGACAGACAGCTCATGGAACACAGGAAGATTATTTTCACTGAGTTGAAACAGAAGGCTCTGTGAAAATTCCCCCCTGGCATTCTAGTCTGAGTTCTCATTTCAACCATGAAGAATATACTTGAAAGTATAAAAGGAGGCACCAGCCAAGCTACATTTCTGTAACTGCATTATTCTCTATTAGGTCTTTTGCTCAAGTGCAGGGTTAGGTGTTAAACTCACACTGGGACAAGCAGAGAGAATAGCAGATATCCTGAGGGCTACCTTTATTCTTCTCTTCAGATTTTATAAAAGATAAAATACTACCACAGATCAACTTCCATCGTCAATACAAACCCTAAACCCTTTTCTACCCATAAGCTTGTATTTATGATAGATAGGATGCTTTGAATTTGCTTTTCCCTACTACTATTCTTATTCCTAGTCAAATCACAACACAAAAAAAAAAGTTTCTTTCTGACAGACTGCATATTTTTGTCACCTTGATGATTAAACAGAACTGCAGAGCCTGACTTCTATGACTAAGTTCTGCAGGTGGGATTTGAAGCACCGTTTTTGAAATGACTGTGTTTTTCCAAAGTGTAGCTGGTATTCAAAGGTCCATGTGATCAAAGCTTTGAAGGAACCAGTAACTGGTTTGAGATCCAAGACTGAAGAACTCTTTGGATATTTATCTGGAGAGAATGAACATGTTCTGTTTTATACCTGTTGCAAACAACCAGTCAAAACCTCACGCATGAGGTTTCTGCAAGGTTCTGAAACAAGCTAAAGATATAAAATGTGCTTTATTTAGCAACTTGCTGATCTACAAACAGAACAACGTCTTTTCTTCTAGCATGAGTGATCTTTGTTCTTTTTCCTACCTTTGTCTCATTAGTGGAATATTGATGCAGTTGGCAGAAGCAACAGCAGCGAAAGGAACAAACCTCCCTATAAGAGGTGAGACGCGCTGTAAAACACACAGAGAGGGGAGAGAAAGGAAAATAAAAATGTACATAATCATTGTCTTCATTGAAATGCTTCATCTGCTAATGATAGACCAGACTTAATTCCTTTATATTGAAATTCAGTGAAAACTCACTAGTGGGGCAGAGGTAGAACAAGATTAAAACAAGAAATAAGTCATAAATGCTTCTCTCCAGAGTGAGCAGTGGCAGGAGAGTGGCAAAACCATTCTGAATTTAGTAGCATCACAGGGAAGTGTAATTACAACTCCACTCCAATTTAATTTCAAGTGCTCTTAGATGCCTTGAGATGTGAAAAAGAAACTGGAAAAAAGGCACTTTATTAGGTAGAATATGGGCTGTAAAACATGGGCTGATTGACAGATACGTATAAACCCATCTCCATGGGGAAAAAATAAGGTTGGGATCTAAAGAAAGGATTACAACTTTCATTACAACTCCACAGTGGGAGCTGTGCACGACACAGATACACCAGAGGAGAAATGAGCTGTGAGCTTCTCACAGGACATCACAATTTAGTAAGAATGGAAAAAAATACCAGCAATACCTTTGCTAGCGAATTAAGCCCTAAGGCTGTTGCGACAGCACCCGTGGTGGCAGAAACATAGGCTGTTCCCAGCTGGCTAAAACAGAAATGAAAATGCTTGCACATGCACAGCAACATTGGTGTCACTTTGAAAAATAATTACATTTCACACACGTAGCTATGCCCCCCCAGAAGTTAAGTTGGCTTTTTTGCGCCACTGCAATAAGGTGGGGATGGAAGATCTACAATGGGATGCTGAATTAAACACTTTTATTTCACTAGCAGTAAAAATCACATTCAAGCCACATTCTAATACTGAATCAGGTTCTGCTGGTTGTGCATTGCTGCCTGTTCAGCATTTTCTCATGTGTCTGAATGAACACCTTGAAGGATTAGTTCTTATTTAATTTCCTAATTGCTTAACCTAGTAAAATCAGCTTGGATTTCCAAGGCCATGTCTACAATAGTAATTAAAATCAACCATACCAAACCCCCCCCCCGCCCAGACCAGCTATGCTGCAAACACCCAAATCCAACCCAACCTGCCCCAAACCACACTTTACATACTTCCCAGCTAGGAGGTGTCTCCATGTGCTTGAATCCATAGTTTGCTCCCAGACATCTTTAAGCAAGTCAGCCCCAAAACCAGAAAGTCAAGTGCTGCAATTCCAGTTTTCTATTCATAGAATCATGGAATGGTTTGGGTTGGGAGGAATCTTAAAGTTCATCTCATTCCACCCCCTGCTATGGGCAGGGACACCTTCCACTATCCCAGGGTGCTCCAAGCCCCGTCCAACCTGGTTTTGGACACTTCCAGGGATGAGGCAGCCTCAGTTTCTCTGGGCACACTGTGCCAGGGCCTCTCCACCCTCACAGGAAGAATTTATCTATATAACCTAAATCTCTCCTCTTTCAGTTTGTGATTTCTTGCTTTCTGCATCTATTTAATCTCTTTTTTATCCATCAAGCAGGAACAAGCACAGACCAGTTGAAGGAATCTCTTTTTGTAAATGAACCCTCAGTGTGGTGTGTGCTGCCACGGAGAAGGTGGCACAGTGACACCACTAAAGGCCCCCACAAAATATCAGCTTAGAAATATCCTGGTAGGAGACCAGACTGATGAGGAAAACTTGCAAATGGTTGACTGAGCCCTGAAACACAGACTCCTGTTAAATCCTGCACTGTTAAGTGCTCATGATCAAGGTGCTCAGGCTTGTCTTTAATGGCAGAAACGGAGTTCTCAGCTCTGCCATTCTCAGACTTCTCATCTGTGCATGTCAAATTAATAATTAGTAGAGATGAAAAACTCATCCCTGTCTCACATCAAACTTTAATGCCCAACCATGTTCAAGTACATCAGAGAACAACTTTGAAACTCATCAGAATTATGAGGTTCGGCGCCTGACCTGACAGTGATTGGGGCATCCCCGCTCCTGTTCGTGTAATTTACTACAGCATTGAAGGACTGGTTGACCCACTGCCAGAAAAGCACTGCTGGTGTCGTTCTTGGAAAGAGAAACAATTGTAATTATTATTATTAAACTCACAGTTGAATCAACAGCACGAAAAAATGGTGACAAATCAAGAAAAGCCACAGCAAGCAGTAACCATGCAGAGGTTCTTGCTTATTTGAATGAAACAACACAGTCAGTGAGATACTGACTTGATAATAAGAATTCTTCTAAAAGAATTTAAAAATCACCTAGTTTTGAATCGGAATAATAATGCAAAGAAAAGGCAGAGAGCTTCTCTAGGTATTCTAGATAGTAACAGAAGAAGTAGTTATCAGGAGGCAGCTCTTGGGAATGAGCAGCTGTGCTGAGGGTTTGATTCACATTCTTGACTGCAATTTAAAGCACACATATGTTTATATGCACAATCCAAAACTGAGGTGTGTGTCAGGAGTTTGTACAATCTCAGCAGCCAAAAGTCTGCTGCTGTTGCCTCTGAGCTCCCACCAGCTCCTGCATCCTGGGTCAAAAAGTGTTTCTAACAATGAGGTGCTAAAAGAGCACGCTGGCTCTGCTTCAGTGGGCTTCACTGTCCTGAAGATTCCAGAACCACTGAGGAAATGCAGGGATTGCAGGGGAGCTGGAAAAACTCCACAACCCATGGATTGAAGCATTCCAAGTACTCGTGGGGCAGACAGAACACCCTGCATGCCAGCAAGGTCACAAATTCCCAGGGATCTCCTCTCTTTGTCCTCCACAGATGGGATTCTGGAACATTTCCCAGTTTGAGAGAAAGTGGGATGGTGAGGGAGAGGAGCTAAAGGCTTATCTCAAAACTACTTTTAGAGGGAACCATTAACCAGTGTAAGGGAACGCGAAGAAAGAAAAGGAAGCAAAATTTCACATTTAAAAATATTTATAATAAATCTTTTGACAGTAACATTGATTTTCACTTCTCTAATTCGCAGGCAAATGTTTTATGTGTTTTATTGCCAGCACTCACCTGTAAAAGGTCATCATACAGCCTGTGATGGTCATGTTCATGGGGACCTGGGCAGACATTCGGCCGATCACGAACATCTTTTCCCCAGTGTCTGGGTGAAAGGCTGAATCATAGATGTATTTTGCTCTCCACAACTCATCTTCTGTCAAGCCAGGTGCCACAATACCTTGTCTTGGGACAGGTTTAAGAAACAGGACAACAGCAAAGAGCACAAATGTTATGAAATTAGCTGCAAACTCCTGTGAGAAATGTGGCATTGGAGGATTTGGGGATGTTCACCCTAAGTTAATCGAGACTCTCAGATAATCTGCAGAGATTCTTCAGCTTTTAAATGGATTGGTGAAATAAAAAGGATTAAAACTCCCAGAAGTGGTTCTGTTGGGCTGAGTCTATTTACTCAAACCTGCACTAAGTTTTAGAGCTAAAATGTAGAGCCAAAATCTCTGAGATCATTAGTGTGAAACACTGAAAATTCACTTTGAGAGAACTTAAGAAACCAACTGCTCCAAATGCTACACGTAAGAGGAAGTTTTAAGCTTTGTTGTCATATTAACTATTTTCAGAACGAGACACTTCAGTATTTCAGAACCCTTAACAGGGGCATAACTTCCCCATCCATTAGCAAATTTGATTAAAAAAAAAAAAAGGGTTTCAAGCTCTGAAGTAAGAAAAAGAAGTGGTGCAATGAAAACAATGATTTAAACACTTCCTTTTAAATACATCACCATGTACTTATCATTGACGTGGACTTTTTTGAGGCCAGTAGTACAAGTAGGCAATGTCATACCTGTAATCATGCACAATTTTTCTTGCATTTTCCAGTTGGGCATCAGATAACAAAATATTCCTGGGGTCTGTTACAGTGAAGAAGTGACTGGCTCGTCCAACAAAAGTGCTTTGATCCCATCGGGGCTCCTTGATATTAATATTTAATGGTATATCTGCTGACATCTTCAAAAGCTCTGCCAAGGAAACACCAACATTTGCAATTCAAAATTCCACTCATTTCCTAAAGTAGCTACAACCTGCAAGATGAAAAGTGGCCACATTTAGAGTAAAAAACCCAGAGAACAAACACCAAAGAATTTGCAGGACTGAGGTTTAAAGGGGCAAGTCTACAGAAATGCTTCTGTGTCCAGTGCCCCCAAACATTTATACATTATTTATTACATTTGTACAAATACCCGAGGATGAGGCAGATGCAAAGGAAGGATAGAAATTTATTAATAAATAGACATACTAAATAACAACATACTACTCAGAAAGTGCTTTACTTTCTGATGAATTATTGTGATGAATTAAGTGATGAATTATTGTTTGTTGAAAATAATGCACTGAAGGGAAGGAGAAATCAACTGTTTCAAGAGATGCCTGAAGTGCTATAAAGCGCAGTGACAGATGAAATATTTAATAAAATCCAATTAACTTCTCTGGCATAGCAAAACAAACCAAAAATCAGGAACACAAACCACCAATTTATTTTAATAAATGTTGTTTCTCTAAATCCATGTTTTAACAAAACAGAGATTACATAATGCAACAATTTCCCACATTATGAACACATGTCCAGATCTAATGATACTTCAAAGATGGTTAAAGAACTACAGTGAAGGACACTGACCTAACAGAGTTGTGCATTTACAGGGCATAAAGCCCAGAAAAGTAAAAATTACTTCAGGATGACTAAGTTTCCTTCAACATCTAATGAAAGGACAGTCCCTCCATAGCACAAGCTATATGAATTTTAACTTTCTTAAGAGAAATTTCTGCAACATATTCAACAACCAGTGAAAAAAAATCCTTCTCCAAATAATGCTTGTTCCCATGGAAGCAGGAAATTGCATCTATATAAATACATTTTAATATATTTATATATTGATAAATAAAGATCCAATTTTAGATAACCTTTAAGGTCCCTTCCAATCCAAACCATTCTGTGATTCTAAGATAGCAGAAGGCTAAGAAATCTGGTACAGTAGGAGAAACTAACCTTTTCTCCCTTCTTCTACTCACATTTCCTGCACTGTTAAGTTCATTATTGTACAGCACTGTTTATCAGTAGCATTATTTTCATGTGTACATCTCTCAACCAGGCACGCTGCAGGATGAACACAGATCATGGAAACGAAAAAAGACTCAGGACAGATTTGGAGAACAGATTTCTCATGCACAGCATCTCAATAGGAGATATTCCTTAGGTTTCTTTTCCTTTTCTTAGTACTTTACCATCAAAAACACCCTCCTGCGAACAGTGCTGTGTTGTGAATTAATAGTCCATCTTCTGGTCTAAAATGGGAACTGCTGGTTTTGCAAAGCCCTATGAAGGCAAGTGCACTCATTTATTCAAACCCTCTTTTCCACCAAAATAAAGATAAAAATCAGGACATTTGGGCTGGTAACTTGTTCTGTGACTTCTTCCTTTATTTGTAGGAAAGTTCAAGCGTAAATGTTTTTATAATTAAATTATCTGTTTCATTAAGAAAGATTAAAGCTGCTTAGGATAGCTTATGATAATCTGGTTAAAGCTGTCTAATGAATGCTGAACAAAGCAGTGCATCCACAGAAGCTTTCTTCTTTTCATTCTGGTTAGTTCTTTCTTTTCACTCTGATTAGAACATACACTGCTGAGCTCTCTGTGAATTCCCTTTATGTACTTCTGATACCTCTGTCCACCAACCCAAGTCCCTCAGTAATAAGAAAGCTAAACATTAAGGATCTGCCTTTACTGCAGATGGTTCCTGGTTCATTTCAGGATTGTTTCAATCTGAAACAATCAGAAAAGGTGAATGTACAGCACACAGAAGATTAAACACGTTCACATCCTGTCTTTATCCCCTCCCCACTTTATCTACTCTGTATCTGCTCTGATGTCCCTTGACCCAGGTGTGCTGATGGAATTTACTACCTTGGCAGGAAACCAATGCAGCAGAAAGATGATGATGATGATTATTATGGGGGAAAATAACCATATTTTCCTGCTCTTTTTTTCGTATTTTCCTGGAGAGACCTGCTCTCCAGCACCTGCACAGGCTGGGGTGACCAGCTGGAGAGCAGCTCTGGGAATCCTGCTGGACAATGAGCTCTCCATGACCAGCAGGGTGTCCTGGGGACCAAGAATGCCAATGGGATCCTGGGGTGCATTGGGAAAAGCATTTCCAGCAGGTCAGGGAGGGATCCTGCCCCTCTGCCCAGCCCTGGAGGCACCTCTTGGGTGCTGTGTCCAGCTCTGGATCCTCAGGACATGGGGCCAGGGAGCTCCTGGAGCGGGGCCGGCGGAGGCTGCGGGGCTGAGGAAGGGCCTGGAGCATCTCCGTGCCCGGGACAGGCTGAGGGAGCCGGGGCTGCTCAGCCTGGAGAGGAGCCCCAGCTGAGAGGGGCCCTCAGCCCTGGGTGTCCCTGGCTGTCCCTGGGTATCCCCGGGTATCCCTGTGTGTCTCTGGGTGTCCCTGTCTGTCCCTGGGTGTCCCTGGCTGTCCCTGTCCATCCCTGGGTGTCCCTGTCCATCCCTGGGTGTCCCTGGCTGTCCCNCGGGTATCCCTGTGTGTCTCTGGGTGTCCCTGGCTGTCCCTGGGTATCCCCGGGTATCCCTGTGTGTCTCTGGGTGTCCCTGGCTGTCCCTGGGTGTCCCTGTCCATCCCTGGCTGTCCCTGGCTGCAGGGAGGGCTCCGAGCAGGGCCCGGGCTCTGCTCCAGGGTCCAGCAGTGGCCCCAGAGCCACGAGCAGGGACTGATCCCAGCAATTCCCCTGCACAGGAGGCAGAACTTCTGCCCTGGGCACTGCCCAGCCCTGGAACAGATTTCCCAGATGTTTCCATGCCTCTCCCCCTGCTGTTACCCATGCTTGCCAGACTCAGCCACCAGAGACAGGTCAGCACAGGCTTTGGTCTCTCTTTCTCCTGGTAAATCTACAAAACAGGGTTACTGCTGCTGCAGCAGCAAGAAGCAACCAAGCAGGAAAATGGAAAACATCCATTAATTCATGTGCTACAACTAAAAATCAGGCTTGAAATCACTCTGTTTAGAAAGATGGCAACAGAGAACATGGACTTTACTATTGCTAATCTTAATGAAGGACATATAGCCTTCAATCCTGCACAGGATGGGGGTGGGACAGCTGCCCACCCTGCAAAAGGTTAAGTTTCCTGTAAAAAGGGGTTTAAATTTTAGGTGACAGCTATTTAAGTACACAAACCCATTTTCTTTTTTCAATGATGTGGCTGACTTGCACTTTTAGGAGGTAAGTAGGAACAATGCTGTTCTAAAGAACTTAAAATAAACCAGACAGACCACCAATGCCCACAGAGAAAGAGCAGATGTCATACATAAAAATGTTGTGTAAAAATGTATGTGTAAAAAAGCTCAGAATAATATGATTTGGAGACACAAAAAACTTGCAGAGAAGTAAAAAAGGTGGCTGAGTTTGTCAGTCACGGGACTCTGAATCACAGACCTGTTACAACAGTGCCTAAGAGAACCAGGGAATTTCTGTCTTGAAAACTTAAGAAGTTTTCCAGCAAAATATTTTTACAACAAAAGCCCCACTTCTTGTTTTAAAGAGACTGTATGATGCTACTCAGGACTTATCAGACTCCATTAGTAAATGGTGAAAAGGGAAATAAATCCCATAAAACAAAAACACAGGCTAATAAAATGCTGATTTACTTCAAAGGGATCCGCTTATAAAACAAAATATCCAACCATGAAGTAAAAGTGGTGACTGCACAAAAATGGTTTCATCAATATATTGTCTAACAGCCACAGAGTCATCACCATAAACTCTATGGCTTTTTTTAATTTAATTTTTTATTTTAACAGTGAGACTGTAAAACTGTAAGAAATAGGTGCAACACCCTCAATTTAAGTTGCTGCAACACTATTTTTACCTACCTGCCACCTTAATTTTCAGATACAATTTCAGAGGGATGCTGCTGTTTGCATAATCCATTCAAATACTCAATAATAAAAGCACTGTAATAAAACTACTTAAGATTTAATTATTATTTTAACTACAATGCCTTGTCAAGGGTGGAACTCCATTACCTTCAGTGATATAATTTCCCATCTGTACTAAGTGTGCCCAAGATTTAAGTTCTCATTATCCGTTAATTGAATTGGGTACAGAAAAAATAAAGGACATTAGGGTTAAATCAAATTTAAATAAATCCATCTGAACCTTGAGATAAGCAGAAAGTTTGCAAGGGAACTGGAAAGCAAAAGCACAATAAAGATAAAGACAAAGATAAAACTGTTTGCTTTGTTACATTCAACTAATAAAGGTAAACGACCTAACCATTAATTAATTAATTAAGGTGCCTATATATAAACACCTGAATTTACTGTTCCCACCTGCTGCTATCCTGTAAGTACCAACTTATCCTGAAATAGGATAAAACTTTCAATCAACCTTGAATTTTAAGGTGGAAGTAGCAGAATTACCCAAGCAATTGCTCTTCTCCACAAACAAAGCTATCAACAGAGGATTTGGGAAACAAAATGTACAAACACAGCAGTTTTTGTAATAATCCATATAGAAATGTTAGTTTGAGGTTATGGTCACACAGAAGGATCAGCAGTACTGGAAAGGATAAAAAATGGCATCGTAACGCAGTCAAACAATTAACAACTCTCATGGAAAACATGCAGTAAGGGAGAAAATTATCCATATTTTCACTATTTCACATAACAGATCAATTAGAAAGGTATTTAACAGAACCACTTGTACCTGGAAACCCTGCAGCTGTTTTCCTCAGCAAATTAAACCAGCAATAAAGGACGGACTATGCTCTCTGGCACATTCATATCACTAAACCCTTTCAGTTTCCAAACTAGAGCAGCTGTATCCAAACTGCCCACGCAGAAGAGCAGCTAAACCCTGCCTCGTGCTGCAGGATTGTCTGGCTGAGCATCAGCAAACCCAGGCCCTGCCACGCTCCAGTGACTGAACAATAACGGGGGGTGGCATTCCCGTGACCTGGGACATTTTTTGGCACTGTTTGTCTCCCCAGCATTACCAGAGGTTTGATTATCCACGTGTGGCTCCTCCTATGCACCAAGTTTTCAGAGTCATAACTGATGGTGGAGTTTTTCCTCAACGCATGACTGTGTTTTCCTCCAGTGAGGAAAAACTGAGAGAATTGGGATTGTTCAGCTGGAGAAGAGAAACTTTGGGGTGACCTAATGGTGGCCTTCCAGTACCTGGAGGGAGCTCACAGGAAAAATGGAGAGAGATTGTTTACAAGGACCTGGAGTGACAGGACAAGGGGGAATGGCTTCAAACTGAAATGGAGTAGGGTTAGATTGGATATCAGGAAAAAATCCTTCCCTGTGAGCGTGGTGAGGCACTCAGGTTGCCCAGAGAAGCTGGGCCCCATCCCTGAAGGGTCCAAGGCCAGGTTGGATGAGGCTTGGAGTACCCTGATTTAGTGGAAGGTGTCTCTGCAGATGGCAAATTTCTTGCCCTCTCTGATCAGATGGAATCACCTGCTAGTTCATGCTCTCATGTTTAATACTAACATTAACTGGAGGGAATAAAGGGCTTAAGAGTAAGTGAGAGTGGCCTCTCTTAACATAATAATTACATACAAAACCCGCACAAAGTCTGATCAACAGTTTTGGTACAAAGGCTACATTTAGATTTTCCACAGAACCAGCAATAGCAGAAGACTTTAAACCTTGTTTAAAGGTTAACAACAGCAGTTGCAGCAATTATACAAAATGCAGATTCAGGAGTTATCAGGAGTTCAACTCTCTGCTGTTCCTTTTCAAAGTTCATCTTTTAAACATCACACTGAAGGTCATGCAACCACTTTTCAAACCAAAGCAACAGCTAAAAGAGCAGCAATGACTATTTAATTTATTTCAGACAGTAACAAACCACCCAATTTTGAACAACCCAGATATTTGATCATTTATTTTAAACTGTGTTTCATGACTGTATAATCCAGATGGGCAAATGATCTGGGAAAATCTGGGCAACTTAAACTCATGCAGCAGTGCACAAATGATGAAATGCAGCTTTGCCACCTTCCTTGGAACCATTTCTATCTTCTTATGTTACTGACACCTTGTATCTTAATCCAAGCCTCGAAAAACTGCACTCCACAATTAAGAACTTCCGTCAGTTTCTTTACAGGATCAGCTAACACTGGGACTAGAGTGACAGAAAAGGAAATTTCATGATGAGGTAACTGTGAACCCAGGGAGAAGTCTAAAGAGAATTCTACATCCGAAAGTAGAGCAGATAGAATTGTGATAATGCTCACTGTGACATTTGACTTCTTGGTGCCCAACTCCCAAACTGCAACCTGCAACCTTCTGTTACAAAGCATGGGATGAGCTGGGTAATTCAGCCTAAAACAGAATTCCAACCAGCCTGCACAAATGCTGAAAGAAAAGTATAACTTTTGTGGTGTCCTTTACCAGGACTTAGACCCATAAACTCAGGTGATGTAAAGGTGCTCAAGACGGATAATGATTCACAAAATCTTCTAGAGGCAACTAAGAATTCTTTTTTTAAAAAGCCAGAGCGAGGCTTTTCCCTGAAAACCCACCAAAAATAGAAGGTAACAGCAGAACCTCTTTCTTCACAGAATCCTTTAAGATTCTTTAGAATAGGAATAGTTCAAAAGGTAGAGCCAGGTGCTGCTGATGTTCCATGTGCAGACTCACTGGGAGAGACAAAAATAAGATTTGACACACTTAGGGCCCTGCACCTCCGTTCTTTAAAGCAGTCCCTTAACAACCTGATGTCCAACCTTGTTCTTGGAAATGAGATGCAGCCTGGAAAATCTTGAGGTTGAGAAAAAGCACCTGCTGCTATAAAATGGGGAGAACAGCTTCTCTTCTTCCTTCTCTTTGTAAACCAAAGTGCCCATGGCTGCTTGTTTTTGCAGAGCTGAGTTCTTCTGAAACATTCCCCATGCCCCTTTGATAGAGAAATACTCAGGGGTCCTGCTAGGCCTCTTTATTCCTCAAGGAACACATTGTTCCTTTTTTGGGGCTCCTTTGTCTGAACAAACTCAAGATTTTTCTTTTCCAATGCCCAGTTTTCCACAATGCCCACCCAAAGAGCTGCTACACTGGCTTAGGAGAAAAGACAGGAAACAAACCACACTCTGATTAGGAAAAAATGACCTGTTCTACTTTAAAACTGCAACACATTGGCAAAGCAAAAGCGGAAAGGCAAATCCATGTTTTAATTGCTCTGGCAAAGAAAAGAACACAAGGCCTTCTCCAGGGATGTCAGTCATGGCAGTTAATTAGTTCAAATGGGAAGAACTAATAGACTTTTAGGGGGAAAAAAGCACTTTTGTGTGGTGGCAAAAGAGCACACGTGAGATTTATCAGGGTCTGTAAGCAATGGTATTCCTCTATTTGCACTGCATTTGTTGCCACAGTCTGAAATAAGCAGCACAGCTGATGACTGCGAGTCTGATGCAATGTTCTTACACCAAATGTTAAAGCCACTTGCCAAGTTTTTCTTTCCCAAAGCACCTTCTACCAGTAAAATGCCTATTTAAATCACCAGGGGAAAATAAAAAAATCTTAGTCTGCACTATGATTTTTACTACTGCAATCCTAAACGGAATGCTGGAGAAGGCAAAGCATGGCAACACTACAAGATACTTGGTTGGGTTTTTTTTTTTTTTTGCTTATAAATGTACATCCCACTTGTAGCCTAGCAACAAAAGCAGCAGCCTGGGTGAGATGAGCCTGCTGCTGGGGCTCTCTCCTCAAAACAGGAGCCATCTTTGGTTTGTAACTTGACCAGAGATTTCATCATTCTGCATTAAAGCCAGCTCCAGATGTTAGAGGTCCCTGCAGCCAGCTCAGCTGTGTCAGCTTTGCTTTGCCACCTCCTCTCCCACTGCACGAGGCACGTCCAGGGACACCGCACGTGTTCACCTCATCTCCACAGCAAGGAAAATAAACCTCCTTTGCAAACCAAGGTTAGTGCAACCTCTTATTTCAATCCTGATTGCTGCAAGCTTGTTTCTGCTCCTTGTGTTTTAACCCCCACCAATAAACTGCAGGAGGTTTGGCTCTACCCTAGGTGTGTTCATGGCCCTCTTCTGTACTTTTTCACTATTTGATATATCTTTTTCCATACAGGTGATACTTTCATTGCACATTGGTACAAAGCTAATCTTCACCCTGCCCCCCATTATAAAACACTAAATTATTTATAATCCAATAAATAATAAAAAAAAAATTATTAACACTCATAATTAAAATTCTGTCTCTGGCTACCAGGTGTCTGACCTTGGAGTTATTTGGCTCGTTCCTCCCCTGGAAAGGATGATCCTGCAGCAGGGAGGCTTGTCTCTTGCAGGCCTGGAATCTGTGATGCTGTCACGCAACGCCTGTGACACAGAGAGCCCTGCTCAGGGGACAGCGAGCGGGCAGGGGCAGGTTTTGGGTGGGGGAGCAGGGAGCTGGTAGGTGTGCAGGGAGGAGGGGGCTGTGGCAGCCCCACAGTGCCAGTGTCCCCAGGGACAGGGTGGCACATGGGGCTGGGAGCCTGGGGAGGTGACAGGGGTGACACACAGAGCTGGGCCCCTGTGGAGGGGATGGGGTGACACATGGGGCTGGACCCCTGTGGAGGGGACAAGGTGACAAACAGATCAGGGCCTCTGCAGGGTAACAGAGGTGACAGGCGCGGCTGGTCCCCTGTGTCGGGGCCGGGTGGACATTCGGGGCTGGGCCCCTGTGGAGGGCCCTGGGGTGACAGATGGGTCCCTGTGGAGGGGAAAGCGGTGGCAGACGG